>JARACY010000512.1:0-90161 GCA_029255725.1 Scrobipalpa atriplicella | reverse complement strand
GAACAAACAACAAATAAATAGGTGAACATTTACATATTATAATAATAGCCGTGTTGACCGGATGGGTAATAAAATCAAGTTCCACTGGAGAGCTCATTTATCACATATGAAAGCGCGGCTTTGAAAAATAGTTTACAAATAATTCCTACGAAAACATTCAAAGTAAGAAAATAATGGGGTACATATTTTCCCACTATAAAAGTAATGCATTCCACTTTAACCACCTCAACTTTAAAAGTAATACAACGCACTTTAAGAATTAATAAATTCACTTTAAATGTGACAGTGACAGGTGTGTTTTTTTTTAGTTGGCGGCACTAGTTTGCAACGGTTAAAGGACCATCCAGACCTTCCGATCCTTTCTTCAGATTTTTACAAAATGTTACATTTGTGGCAGTTTCTGCTGAGTGTGAGATTTTACCTCTAACTTTTGTCTGTGATAGATCACGCTGTCAATTTTTAAAAGTGTTAGATTTCAAAGAATCCAAGGAAATTCGCGTTACTTTAATTGAATATGCGATGAATTCATTTTTTACTACATTTGTAAGCCCAGTTTGCAGTTTACTTTTTGCAGATTCGAAATTTATGAAATAGTCACAATATAAAATCGGAAGAAAGGATTAGAAGGTCTGGATGGTCCATATTTGACGTTTGTACGTTGGTGTGATTAGGCCTTAAAATTTGAATGGAAAATGAAAGGAATGGAAAATTTTAAAGCTGAGTATTTTTAAAGTGGAAACTATTACTCTTAAAGTGCGTTGTATTACTTTTAAAGTTGAGGTGGTTAAAGTGGAATGCATTACTTTTATAGTGGGAAAATATGTACCCCATTATTTTCTTACTTTGAATGTTTTCGTAGGAATTATTTGTAAACTATTTTTCAAAGCCGCGCTTTCATATGTGATAAATGAGCTCTCCAGTGGAACTTGATTTTATTACCCATCCGGTCAACACGGCTATTATTATAATATGTAAATGTTCACCTATTTATTTGTTGTTTGTTCGTTGTGTTCATCTAAAATACTAGATCGTTCACCTAACTTTGTTCACCTAAAAAATCCAATTCGTCGCACTATTTAATGCATTATGTTCACCTATTAAACTGAACGTTCATTTAAAAAAACTAGACTGTTCACCTAAATGTGTTGATGTTCACCTATTTATTCCCTTTTGTTCACAATATAGAAGTTATTGATTTGAGTAGTCAAGTATTTACCAAGGAGTGACGTTATATTATAACTCGCTATTTTTATACAAAAAAGCGTTTTTGACATTTCATAAAAAGTTGCTGATTTGACTAGTAGGAAATTTTATTGGAACTACAGTTACAGTACATATTTTAAAGAAAGGAAAATTAAAACAAGTCTTGAAATATCTATCCGTATTAGTTATGAGTTTTTTACAAAGTGGGGTTAGCTCTGGGGAAGAGGCTCCTAAACCAATCAACATGCATTAGTTGTGGCGACTACCCTCAGGAAACTTAAATAATTCGATTAGGTGACCGTTTGAGGAAGGGATATTCGATAGCCAGCATCCTATCTATATACCTGTATGTAGGTACTAAAGCAATAATGAACCTATTTGTACGTCTAGCCTATATTAAAATAGCTATTTATGTAACTGTTGCATAATGAGGGATATTTAACACGAGTGTGGTTGTGGTAAAAGTATACACGAGTGTTAAATACTAATTATGTACAGTTTCATACAATAGTTTATCTACACTCATACAACAAATTTAAATTAAAGAAAAAATAAAGTAATCATTATTTCTTCTTTTCTAGTTTGCTATAGCAAGCATCTGCGTAAAAATTAAAAAAAAAAAACTTCATTTTGTTACAGCTTTGCGATAACGAAATGAAATTTGTATGGTTCCTTAGTCACGGCTGCATCGAAAGGTATATCATTTGCTTAGCGTTTCTGATAAGTAAATGAAGGATTTACGATATGAGTGTAGATAAAAATGTTTTCATCCCATCTATTCGAAAACGACGACTTTAATCGCATATAAGTGCGCCTAAAGTTGATGCTTCTAAGCGACATAGGTACTATTACTCTACTCTTTGCTAGAGACTGTCCCAGCCGGGTAAAAATGAGATTTTAATCCTCTTTTTGAAAATAAGTGCGATTAAAAGAACTTTTATACTACACCTATTCGGAAAGTTTTGTGCGTTAAGTAGGAATTTTTAAAAATCTCGTTTAAAACTAACGATAGATTTAGAATTTCTAATTACGTCAATTCAATATAAAATTAAGTAAAAACTGCGTGACAGCTTAAGGTGGCCCTTTCTTGAGAAGGATTTCATACATTGCCGGTTGTTATTTAGGATTTGTATAGATTTCCTAGGAAATGTATGAAATATTATTTATTTCACACATTTCCTGGTGATTTTAGGAATTATATACATTTCCTAGGAATCGTATACAATGACGGATTTCATACATTTCCGTTAACATATACAGAAGTAAAAGACAGAAGAGTTACCTTTAACCCTTCAATAATAACTATAGCTTCGCCCGCGTATTCACCCGTCCAAGGCTTTTATTAGTTTGTTGACGCTCTGCCTGCCCCTTTGATGGATGTATGTAGGCAGAGGCACGTATTCTAACATTTAAAATTCATGGCCATCAGGCTCCTAGACCACAAAACCTGGATGGCAAAAGCCGGTCTAGGGTTTATTGCCGTTTTTACGTCCCACCGCAGATTTGGTAAATAAACCAGGTTGCTATACGGAATAATAAAATAATATGAAAATTGTTTTACCTACAATTACACCGACTCGTAAATTGACAAAATGGATGCTCTTTTATAATATTTTAGCGCAAACAAGTGTCCCGTAACTTAACCAAACGGAGCCAAATAAAAAGCATATTGACAAGATTTTCCGCTTTACCTACTTATTTCTATTACAAGAATGCTAAGTCGTAAAAGTCTTACTAAGAATTGTCACAAAATACCTATATTAGATTAAGTACCTAGGTTGTTATAATACTTAGATACTCAGCCAAAGGTTTATTTATAAAAATTAACGTTCCAGCAGTAAGGCTGTACAGAAAGGGTCATGATCATGAAAGAGCCGGCCTTCCCTCATAAAGAAGCAAAAAGTTAAAAGGTTACGTGCCAGGCGCAGCCGTGGAAATATTTCTTTTTATCATACTACCTTATAAATAAAAGCAAAGTTACTTTATTGGACAAGTTGTTTCTTTTTATTGGATCACTTTGATTTTTCATTTCATGTAAAACAAAGGCGTGATTTTATGTAATGTAAACGGAATTTTCGAGGTTGTTCACTGCATTTTAAATTGATATTTTAAACGGGGTTTTCGCCAGAATATTGTTCTTATTTACCTCGATATTTCAGAACAGCTGCACGCCCCACGGATAGAGTCTACCACCATTAATGGCTCGGGTCACATTAATATTAAATTTTTGATATTAAGGGTCCATCCAAACGAAATTACGACATTTTTGTAGTTGTGCTGGGGGTCTATTCAGCTCTGGCGCGTCGAGCGCCTTATCTTGACTTTGACAGAACTTTGTATGGAAGACGTCATCACTCGACGCTGTCAAATTTTTCGCTTTGTTTGTAAACAAACAGATGTCAAGTTGCGTATGATAAGGTACGACCACGCTTTAAATTCGCGTGGTGAAAAAAGGAACTTACGCTGCCACCTTTAGATTTGACATTGATTTGATAGTTCTCCTTGTACTGCTGCGCCTCCGCCCACGTTCATTGAGAACCGTATCAAACTGTGATTTTTTGTTCCTTTCTACAATTTATTTTTTATTAAATTCGTTTTTTGTCTATGATATCGGTAATTTGGTGATAATTTGACAACCCAAAATTGTATTATTTACCTTTATTTTCGACAAGCATTCGACAACGAGCCAGGCGACAATTAGGTGCCTTTGCAAAGGCGAATGGGTCAAAATTATGTATTAAAAGTATTATTATTACTTTATTTCTTCTATCATATATCATCTATAGGTTATCATTGATATTATGGGTAAAATGCACCACTTTACACAAAGTGGTTTAGACGCTACGCCCACTTGCAAAATTCTCTAGCCTTTACACGAAATTAGGTGCCGTCGCAAAGGCGAATGGGTCAAAATTATGTATTAAAAGTATTATTATTACTTTATTTCTTCTATTATATATCATCTATAGGTTATCATTGATATTATGGGTAAAATGCACTACTTTACACAAAGTGGTTTACACGCTACGCCCACTTGCAAAATTCTCTAGCTTTTACACGAAATTAGGTGCCGTCGCAAAGGCGAATGGGTCATAATTATGAATTAAAAGTATTATTATTTCTATATTTTTCCTATAATATATGATCTATAGGTTATCATTGATATTATGGGAAAAATACACCATTTAACACAAAGTGGTTTAGACGCT
Source organism: Scrobipalpa atriplicella (assembly GCA_029255725.1). Lineage (NCBI taxonomy): Eukaryota > Metazoa > Arthropoda > Insecta > Lepidoptera > Gelechiidae > Scrobipalpa > Scrobipalpa atriplicella. Next base: position 85,749 of record JARACY010000512.1, on the reverse strand, counting down.
ACGCCCACTTGCAAAATGGTCTAGCTTTTACACAACTACTTAGTAGGCACATTATGTATGATTAATAACATAATGAAAAACACCACCCTCCCAACTAGAATTAGGCGCCAAATATCATCAAACAAATATTTTTTATTTTATTTTATTTTTTAATATGAGCCACTATAAGTCCATTTCAGGACATGGGCCTCTCTTGTTGGAGGATAATTGCCTTTCTCGCGACGCTTGGCAGGTGAGTTGCTGCTGTCCAGATCCATTTTATAAATTTAATTGTCGGCCTTTACGGCATCCGCGGGAAGAGATGGAGAGATGCTATTCTAATCTGGTATTTGACGCAAAATTACTTGCTGTACCCCGATCCACCGTCAACTCTTCTGTCATCACTGGTCTGTCTAATGGTCAGAGTCTGAACCTTTTGCCCCTGATCAAGAAATCGCAGAAAGCTGCCAGCGTGCTGGGCACCATGCCACAGCAGGACGCTCTGGAGGCCATTTATTACCTTTAATTAGTTTTAATTAAGTCATTTTTGTAAATATCCCATGTTGTAAATAACACATTTTTGAACGTTAAAAAAAAAGTTGTGATTTATCATTATCATGTAAGGCTGACCCTTGAGTACTTAGTTAAGACAATACAGGCTGAATCACCTAACAGCTGCCAAAAAAGATAAATCTGTGCTTCGGAGGGCACGGTAATCCGTCGGTTTGGTCTCGTTTGCTAACACAAAATGATGTGAATGTAATAAAATTAAATTACTGCTTTTTAAATATAATTTATTACACCGAGATTCATCGGATTTTATAGATTTTCTATTTTATTACGAAACTGAACAACTTTAAAACATATTTGGATACAAATGATGTCAGGGGTTCTAAGTTTTGGGGTACTGACCTATTTTTTGCATATTTGGACCTATGTATGTTCTCTGGGGAAAGTTGTTCAGTTTCATGAGTAGCTACGTTGAGTTGATTCACATCACATCCTCAAATATGGTCAGCCAATCATTGTTTGAGTGAATTATTTATGTTAATCACACTAACCAGTGGTAAATTATGTATTAGTGTCCAGGTGAAACTAAATCAACGTTATGGATTTAATGATAATAAAATAAAACTGAAAATATTTTGATCATTTATTGCAAGAAAAATATAATTTTCACTCGCACGCACTACAATTAAGCTGTTAGTACACGTACGTACACTTAACTACCTATCACAATTATTCTCTCCGAGGCCGTGCTCAATGTGCAAATCTGCTCTAAATATAATAGTTACAGATATTTGGTTCCACTTAGATTTTTGGGCCGATTTGGGGACGTCGATAAAAAGGATCATGCAAGGGTCGGAGTACTAGTTTGCTTTGATCAGCAGAGACTCCTGCTTCCTAAAATGGGCCGGGAGTCTGTGCCCTAAAATAAACTACCGCTGATTATTATGCGGTGGGATGAGTTTCATGGAAATGTTCGCACATCGAAATTGTCTGTATGTTGGATTTCTCTTTTTCTTCTTCTTAGTCTTTTACTCTTGGCAGAGTGGTCGTGGCCGGGAATTGGCAGGATTCTGTGTAGCCTGTCTAACGATGCATTGGCATCTAGTCCTATTACTGGCTTCGTGCGAACATTCGGTAATGGTATTCTTGATCACAGATTTTATCTGATCCGTCCATCTAGTTGGTGAGCGGCTGCGAGGCATTTTCCCCTCCACTTTTCCCTGCACCACCAGCAGTTCTATGGGGAGTTCTCGTTGCGCGTTATGTGACTGAAGAATTTTGGGATTCGTTGGTAAACTGTGTAAATTCTACAGTGTAGAAGACAGTTGATTTCTAGATGTTTATTTCTAAATAATATACAGAAAATCTAATTTTTTAACTTGACTGACTGACTGACAATTAAGCTGACACTATAGACTAGCATAAAATGACAGGAGGTTCCGGAGGTCACATGGTTCTAAAGGTTTTAAAATAAGGGTTTATGTGCAAATAAATTTGCAATCAAGCTGCTTCAACATGATATCTCCTACCTTGGAAGTATAAACAGTAACTTTTGCTTTACTGGAAAATCAGCAGTGGATACCTCTGTAGGTATTTTACGTGGGAGACCGTATGGAGGAGTTGCTATCCTATGGAGAAAATCGTCCTTCCCTATGGTGTCTGTGATAACGTGCGGTAGTGATCGGCTAGCGGCTATAAAAATATCTATTCAAGACCGCACCTTTCTAGTGTTTTCAGTGTATATGCCAACGGACTCGCGCGATAATCTGATCGAGTTTACTCAGTGCTTAAGTGAAATCATCGCTATAGTGGAAGGTAATGATGTGGAATCTGTCTACATCCTTGGAGACTTCAATGCGAAACCTGGTGAGCTATTTTTTACCGAACTACAAAACTTTTGCAAAGATCAGCTGTGGCATTGCGTAGATTACGAACTGTTACCACAAGACAGTTTTACGTTCGTGAGTGACGCGCACGGCACCCGGAGCTGGCTCGACCATTGCGTATTAACTAGTGCTGCCGCGCAATCTGTAGTTAGTTCGTCAGTGTTGTACGGTACCTACCATTCCGATCACATGCCTCTTATAATTGAGTGCGACTTAAAGTTAATTAAATCTAAGAGTATCCCCATAGGAATGACTTGTAATAAAGTAAAATGGGGAGATCGCGATCAGTCGCAGATAAATAAGTATTTTGAATTATGTAATGATAAGTTAAAAGAATTAGATTTTGATAATGAATTTAATGATTGTTATAATACTGAATTGACATGTTGTAATTTAAATCACCACTTGATATTGGATAAATTGTACAAGAAAATAGTTTTGATACTTACGGAAGCAGCCAAACAGACATATGTTGTTAAAAATAGTAAAAGAGGTAGATACATAGCAGGGTGGAACAAGCATGTGCATGACGCACACGTCAAAGCCCGTGAATGTTTCGAAACTTGGCTATTATATGGTAAACCAGCTAACGGTGATATTTATAATTTAATGTGTGAATCACGAAGGGTCTTCAGATCAAAGCTTAGATGGTGCCAAAATAACCAGCAACAAATAAAAATGGATATAATTGCACAGCTTCATTCTAAAAAACAGTTTAGCAAATTTTGGAAAAAGACAAATGACCTCAATCATAAACCTGCCCTACCTGCTAGTGTGGCTGGAGAGTGCGAACCACAGAAGATAGCTAATACATTTAGGAAGTACTTTCACGTAGAACCTGTAATGGGCTCTCAGGCAACTCGGGTTTTCAATGCTGAGGCTCATCCGAAAGAAAGTAGCGTTAAGTTTACTACTAAAGATGTAGCCAAGGTTATAAAAGGTATGGTAAGAGGAAAGTCTCCGGGAATTGATGGCCTCAGCATTGAACACCTAAAATATGCGGGTGAGCATCTTCCGAGGGTTCTTGCTGTGTTTTTCACTCTTTGTTTAAGTCATTCCTATCTACCTCAAGACTTAATAGATACCATTGTAGTACCCATAATTAAAAATAGAACCGGTGATCCCTCAGATCTCACAAATTATAGGCCCATTTCTTTGGCAAATATAATGGCGAAAGTGTTGGATAGCCTTCTGGACAGGCACTTGGGTATACATCTGAAACTCAACGATGCTCAATTTGGTTTCAGATCTAACCTGTCAACAGAATGCGCTATACTGTGCCTTAAACAGACGGTACACTATTATACCAGTAGGAAGACCCCAGTTTACGCGTGTTTCCTCGACCTTTCAAAGGCATTCGATCTCGTCTCCTATAACATCCTCTGGCAAAAGCTTAAAGCAGACACTGACTTGCCTGACGAGATAACTGCTCTTTTTAAATATTGGTATGACCATCAGACGAACCGCGTAAGGTGGGGTGGATCACTATCCGAGGAGTACAGGTTGGAATGCGGGGTGAGGCAGGGTGGCCTGACCTCACCCAAGCTTTTCAACCTGTATGTTAACGGGCTCATTGAGGAGCTCAGTAACACCAAAGTTGGATGTCATATTGGCGGAAAGTGTATTAATAATATCAGTTACGCGGACGACATGGTGTTATTGAGCCCTTCTTTGTCTGCACTTCGCAAGCTCCTTGCCATCTGCGAGTCCTATGCGGCGGCTCATGGACTCAGATACAATACCAAAAAGAGTGAGTTTATGATCTTTAAGGCGGGAAATAAGTCATATCCAGATCTGCCAGTCACTCTTTACGGTACACCGCTTTCCAAAGTAAGTAAGTTCAAGTATCTGGGTCACTGGGTCGCTGATGATCTCAAGGATGGCGATGACATTGAAAGGGAACGAAGATCGCTGGCTGTCCGTGGTAATATGTTGGCCCGCAGATTTGCCCGTTGCTCAGAAGCTGTTAAAGTAACGCTTTTCAAGGCATATTGTCAATCGTTTTATACATGTTCACTGTGGGTCAACTTTACACAGCGGGCATACAGTGATCTTCGGGTCCAATACAACAACATCTTCAGGATGCTGATGGGCCTGTCGAGATTTTGTAGCGCATCAGGTATGTTCGCGGTAGCGCAATGCGATGGATTTGAAGCGACTATACGGAAGCGGTGCGCATCGATGATGGATCGGCTACGGAACAGTACCAACAGCATCCTGGAGGTGTTTGCCTCGCGGTGGGACTGCCCCTTAGTGCAGAGGTGGATGCGCCTCCACAGCACGGGGAAGAAACTGCTTCCGTAAGTTATTAGGTAGTCATTATTAATAATTTGAATTTGACTTAATTATATATTATTAATTTTAATTTTATTTATTTATTGATTAATTAATGTTTTTAATTTAATTTAATTTGAGAATAATTTAAATTAATTTTAATTTTATCTTCGAATACAATTTTATTAATTTCGTTGACATTCTAAAAATATCAATATCAAATTCAAATTATTAAAATCTAAATGTTGTTATGTTCATTCTATTCTATTTTATGCCATGTGTTGTACATTATTACTAACCCTAGCCTAATGTTTATGTTGTTACTAATTATTATGGGCCATTCAGTAGCCTGAAATAAAGACATTTTAATTTTTAATTTAATTATTTTTTTAATAAAACTCTGACCGGAATAACAGAAGAAACATTAGTCCCGCACCTGACTCATATCAGAAAATAATTTTCCTAAAACTGGGCTTCTTAATGTGAACGAATTCAAAATATTACTTACGCCATAGTTCATTATTGTTTTATCAGAATCGTACTACTTATGTGTGAAAAACTGCATAACTCATATAATTAAAATAAATGAGCTATTTGTACTTACGAGGACATTGGTCTTTTGGTACACATTTTCCTTGCTTGTTTCTGTAGTGGCCGTCTTTGCATCGACATCTGGGCTTACAATCTGAGCTGCCCGGTTTAGGAGGTGCGGGACATTTGTGTACACGCCCATCAGGACATGTTTCCGGAGGACAAGTTGCTGGACATAAGTCGTAGATTTCGTTCTTAGGGCACTTCGGAACTGAAACAAATCATAATAAAATTGTACATTTGAGATACAAGTACATAGGTATAATGTGGTTTGGAAAAGGTCAGCACAAAAAATAGCTCAGAAGTGGTGACTATTATCTATGTAACATCCAGAAATTTTCTTTTAATGAAGAGAAAAAGAAAATAAACACTTACCAGGACAGTCTTTGGGAAGAATGCATTTTCCTGTTTTGTTATCCCGCACATATCCTTTTTTGCACTCACAAGCGCCAATTTTACATTTTTTAGGACAAATAGGGGGCTTGTTTGCTAAGTAATCCGAGCAAGATCTACTGCATCCGCAACCAGGTTGGGCATTTGGATCTCCATTGCATGCTGTTAAAAAAGCAAATTCATACATTTAAGAGATCTCATTCTTACACATTATGAACTAACTAGATGAACTCTAATATTTAGAATAAAACAACGGAAAATAACATTTCTTGCCATAAAACTCTGACCAGAATAACAGAAGAAACATCAGGCCCGCTCCTGACACATATCAGAAAATGATTTTCCTAAAACTGGGCTTCTTAATGTGAACGAATTCAAAGTATTACTTACGCCATAGTTCATTATTGTTTCATCAGAATCGTACTACTTATGTGTGAAAAACTGCATAACTCATATAATTAAAATAAATGAGCTATTTGTACTTACGAGGACATTGGTCTTTTGGTACACATTTTCCTTGCTTGTTTCTGTAGTGGCCGTCTTTGCATCGACATCTGGGCTTACAATCTGAGCTGCCCGGTTTAGGAGGTGCGGGACATTTGTGTACACGCCCATCAGGACATGTTTCCGGAGGACAAGTTGCTGGACATAAGTCGTAGATTTCGTTCTTAGGGCACTTCGGAACTGAAACAAATCATAATAAAATTGTACATTTGAGATACAAGTACATAGGTATAATGTGGTTTGGAAAAAATCAGCACAAAAAATAGCTCAGAAGTGGTGACTATTATCTATGTAACATCCAGAAATTTTCTTTTAATAAAGAGAAAAAGAAAATAAACACTTACCAGGACAGTCTTTGGGAAGAATGCATTTTCCTGTTTTGTTATCCCGCACATATCCTTTTTTGCACTCACAAGCGCCAATTTTACATTTTTTAGGACAAATTAGGGGGCTTGTTTGCTAAGTAATCCGAGCAAGATCTACTGCATCCGCAACCAGGTTGGGCATTTGGATCTCCATTGCATGCTGTTAAAAAAGCAAATTCATACATTTAAGAGATCTCATTCTTACACATTATGAACTAACTAGAATGAACTCTAATATTTAGAATAAAACAACGGAAAATAACATTTCTTGCCATAAAACTCTGACCAGAATAACAGAAGAAACATCAGGCCCGCTCCTGACACATATCAGAAAATGATTTTCCTAAAACTAGGTTTCTTAATGTGAACGAATTCAAAATATTACTTACGCCATAGTTCATTATTGTTTCATCAGAATCGTACAAAATAATAATAATAATATATAGTAAATATATATAGTAATCGTATGTGTGAAAAACTGCATAACTCATATAATTAAAATAAATGAGCTATTTGTACTTACGAGGACATTGGTCTTTTGGTACACATTTTCCTTGCTTGTTTCTGTAGTGGCCGTCTTTGCATCGACATCTGGGCTTACAATCTGAGCTGCCCGGTTTAGGAGGTGCGGGACATTTGTGTACACGCCCATCAGGACATGTTCCGGAGGACAAGTTGCTGGACATAAGTCGTAGATTTCGTTCTTAGGGCACTTCGGAACTGAAACAAATCATAATAAAATTGTACATTGAGATACAAGTACATAGGTATAATGTGGTTTGGAAAAGGTCAGCACAAAAAATAGCTCAGAAGTGGTGACTGTTATCTATGTAACATCCAGAAATTTTCTTTTAATGAAGAGAAAAGAAAATAAACACTTACCAGGACAGTCTTTGGGAAGAATGCATTTTCCTGTTTTGTCATCCCGCACATATCCTTTTTTGCACTCACAAGCGCCAATCTTACATTTTTTAGGACAAATAGGGGGCTTGTTTGCTAAGTAATCCGAGCAAGATCTACTGCATCCGCAACCAGGTTGGGCATTTGGATCTCCATTGCATGCTGTTAAAAAAGCAAATTCATACATTTAAGAGATCTCATTCTTACACATTATGACTAACTAGATGTACACGAATATTTAGAATAAAACAACAAAAAATAACATATCTCGCCCATAAACTCTGACCGGAATAACAGAAGAAACATCAGGCCCGCTCCTGACACATATCAGAAAATGATTTTCCTAAAACTGGGCTTCTTTTTGTGAACGAATTCAAAGTATTACTTACGCCATAGTTCATTATTGTTTCATCAGAATCGTACTACTTATGTGTGAAAAACTGCATAACTCATATAATTAAAATAAATGAGCTATTTGTACTTACGAGGACATTGGTCTTTTGGTACACATTTTCCTTGCTTGTTTCTGTAGTGGCCGTCTTTGCATCGACATCTGGGCTTACAATCTGAGCTGCCCGGTTTAGGAGGTGCGGGACATTTGTGTACACGCCCATCAGGACATGTTTCCGAGGACAAGTTGCTGGACATAAGTCGTAGATTTCGTTCTTAGGGCACTTCGGAACTGAAACAAATCATATAAAATTGTACATTTGAGATACAAGTACATAGGTATAATGTGGTTTGGAAAAGGTCAGCACAAAAAATAGCTCAGAAGTGGTGACTGTTATCTATGTAACATCCAGAAATTTTCTTTTAATGAAGAGAAAAAGAAAATAAACACTTACCAGGACAGTCTTTGGGAAGAATGCATTTTCCTGTTTTGTCATCACGCACATATCCTTTTTTGCACTCACAAGCGCCAATTTTACATTTTTTAGGACAAATAGGGGGCTTGTTTGCTAAGTAATCCGAGCAAGATCTACTGCATCCGCAACCAGGGTTGGGCATTTGGATCTCCATTGCATGCTGTTAAAAAAGCAAATTCATACATTCAAGAGATCTCATTCTTACACATTATGAACTAACTAGATGTACACGAATATTTAGAATAAAACAACAAAAAATAACATATCTCGCCATAAAACTCTGACCGGAATAACAGAAGAAACATCAGGCCCGCTCCTGACACATATCAGAAAATGATTTTCCTAAAACTGGCTTCTTAATGTGAACGAATTCAAAATATTACTTACGCCATAGTTCATTATTGTTTCATCAGAATCGTACTACTTATGTGTGAAAAACTGCATAACTCATATAATTAAAATAAATGAGCTATTTGTACTTACGAGGACATTGGTCTTTTGGTACACATTTTCCTTGCTTGTTTCTGTAGTGGCCGTCTTTGCATCGACATCTGGGCTTACAATCTGAGCTGCCCGGTTTAGGAGGTGCGGGACATTTGTGTACACGCCCATCAGGACATGTTTCCGGAGGACAAGTTGCTGGACATAAGTCGTAGATTTCGTTCTTAGGGCACTTCGGAACTGAAACAAATCATAATAAAATTGTACATTTGAGATACAAGTACATAGGTATAATGTGGTTTGGAAAAGGTCAGCACAAAAAATAGCTCAGAAGTGGTGACTGTTATCTATGTAACATCCAGAAATTTTCTTTTAATGAAGAGAAAAAGAAAATAAACACTTACCAGGACAGTCTTTGGGAAGAATGCATTTTCCTGTTTTGTCATCACGCACATATCCTTTTTTGCACTCACAAGCGCCAATTTTACATTTTTTAGGACAAATAGGGGGCTTGTTTGCTAAGTAATCCGAGCAAGATCTACTGCATCCGCAACCAGGTTGGGCATTTGGATCTCCATTGCATGCTGTTAAAAAAGCAAATTCATACATTCAAGAGATCTCATTCTTACACATTATGAACTAACTAGATGTACACGAATATTTAGAATAAAACAACAAAAAATAACATATCTCGCCATAAAACTCTGACCGGAATAACAGAAGAAACATTAGTCCCGCACCTGACTCATATCAGAAAATAATTTTCCTAAAACTGGGCTTCTTATTGTGAACGAATTGAAAATATTACTTACGCCATGGTTCAATATTGTTTCATCAGAATCGTACTACTTATGTGTGAAAAACTGCATAACTCAGATATTTAAATTAAATGAGCTATTTGTACTTACGAGGACATTGGTCTTTTGGTACACATTTTCCTTGCTTGTTTCTGTAGTGGCCGTCTTTGCATCGACATCTGGGCTTACAATCTGAGCTGCCCGGTTTAGGAGGTGCGGGACATTTGTGTACACGCCCATCAGGACATGTTTCCGGAGGACAAGTTGCTGGACATAAGTCGTAGATTTCGTTCTTAGGGCACTTCGGAACTGAAACAAATCATAATAAAATTGTACATTTGAGATACAAGTACATAGGTATAATGTGGTTTGGAAAAGGTCAGCACAAAAAATAGCTCAGAAGTGGTGACTGTTATCTATGTAACATCCAGAAATTTTCTTTTAATGAAGAGAAAAAGAAAATAAACACTTACCAGGACAGTCTTTGGGAAGAATGCATTTTCCTGTTTTGTCATCACGCACATATCCTTTTTTGCACTCACAAGCGCCAATTTTACATTTTTTAGGACAAATAGGGGGCTTGTTTGCTAAGTAATCCGAGCAAGATCTACTGCATCCGCAACCAGGTTGGGCATTTGGATCTCCATTGCATGCTGTTAAAAAAGCAAATTCATACATTTAAGAGATCTCATTCTTACACATTATGAACTAACTAGATGTACACGAATATTTAGAATAAAACAACAAAAAATAACATATCTCGCCATAAAACTCTGACCGGAATAACAGAAGAAACATCAGGCCCGCTCCTGACACATATCAGAAAATGATTTTCCTAAAACTGGGCTTCTTATTGTGAACGAATTCAAAGTATTACTTACGCCATAGTTCATTATTGTTTCATCAGAATCGTACTACTTATGTGTGAAAAACTGCATAACTCATATAATTAAAATAAATGAGCTATTTGTACTTACGAGGACATTGGTCTTTTGGTACACATTTTCCTTGCTTGTTTCTGTAGTGGCCGTCTTTGCATCGACATCTGGGCTTACAATCTGAGCTGCCCGGTTTAGGAGGTGCGGGACATTTGTGTACACGCCCATCAGGACATGTTTCCGGAGGACAAGTTGCTGGACATAAGTCGTAGATTTCGTTCTTAGGGCACTTCGGAACTGAAACAAATCATAATAAAATTGTACATTTGAGATACAAGTACATAGGTATAATGTGGTTTGGAAAAGGTCAGCACAAAAAATAGCTCAAAAGTGGTGACTGTTATCTATGTAACATCCAGAAATTTTCTTTTAATGAAGAGAAAAAGAAAATAAACACTTACCAGGACAGTCTTTGGGAAGAATGCATTTTCCTGTTTTGTCATCCCGCACATATCCTTTTTTGCACTCACAAGCGCCAATTTTACATTTTTTAGGACAAATAGGGGGCTTGTTTGCTAAGTAATCCGAGCAAGATCTACTGCATCCGCAACCAGGTTGGGCATTTGGATCTCCATTGCATGCTGTTAAAAAAGCAAATTCATACATTTAAGAGATCTCATTCTTACACATTATGAACTAACTAGATGAACTCTAATATTTAGAATAAAACAACGGAAAATAACATTTTTTGCCATAAAACTTTGACCAGAATAACAGAAGAAACATCAGGCCCGCTCCTGACACATATCAGAAAATGATTTTCCTAAAACTGGGCTTCTTAATGTGAACGAATTCAAAATATTACTTACGCCATAGTTCATTATTGTTTCATCAGAATCGTACTACATAATATGTGTGAAAAACTGCATAACTCAGAAATTTGTACTTACGAGGACATTGGTCTTTTGGTACACATTTTCCTTGCTTGTTTCTGTAGTGGCCGTCTTTGCATCGACATCTGGGCTTACAATCTGAGCTGCCCGGTTTAGGAGGTGCGGGACATTTGTGTACACGCCCATCAGGACATGTTTCCGGAGGACAAGTTGCTGGACATAAGTCGTAGATTTCGTTCTTAGGGCACTTTGGAACTGAAAGAATTCATAAATGTACATTTAAGATACAAGTACATTGGTTTGGAAAAGGTCAGCACAAAATATAGCTCAGAAGTGGTGACTGTTATCTACGTTACATCTAGAAATTTTCTTTTAATGAAGAGAAAAAGAAAATAAATACTTACCAGGACAGTCTTTGGGAAGAATGCATTTTCCTGTTTTGTCATCCCGCACATATCTTTTTTTGCACTCACAAGCGCCAATTTTACATTTTTTAGGACAAATAGGGGGCTTGTTTGCTAAGTAATCCGAGCAAGATCTACTGCATCCGCAACCAGGTTGGGCATTTGGATCTCCATTGCATGCTGTTAAAAAAGCAAATTCATACATTTAAAAGATCTCATTCTTACACATTATGAACTAACTAGATGTACTCGAATATTTAGAATTAAAGAACGGAAAGTAACATTTCTTGCCATAAAACTCTGACCAGAATAACAGAAGAAACATTAGGCCCGCACCTGACCCACATGGCTTCTTATTGTGAACGAATTCAAAATATTACTTACGCCATTGATCATCATTATTTCATCAGAATCGTTGTACGCATGTGTGCAAAACTGCATAACTCAGATTTTTAAATTAAATGTGCTATCTGTACTTACGAGGACATTGGTCTTTTGGTACACATTTCCCTTGCTTGTTTCTGTAGTGGTCATCCTTGCATCGACATCTGGGCTTACAATCTGAGCTGCCCGGTTTAGGAGGTGCAGGACATTTGTATACACGCCCATCAGGACATGTTTCCGGAGGACAAGTTGCTGGACATAAGTCGAAGATTTCGTTCTTAGGGCATTTTGGAACTGAAAGAATTCAGAAATGTACATTTGAGATACAAGTACATAATAGGTAGAATGTGTTATGGGAAAGTTCAGCACAAAAATGGTGACTTTTATCTAAGTTACATTTAGAAACTTTCTTTTAGTAAAAAGAAAAGAACACATAAGCACTTACCAGGACAGTCTTTGGGAAGAATGCATTTTCCTGTTTTGTTAACCCGTACATATCCTTCTTTGCAGTCACAAGCGCCTTTAATGCATATTTTTTTGCAGGTAGAAGGCTTGTTTGCGAAGTAATCGGCGCAAGTTCTAATGCAGCCGCAACCAGGTCGGGCATTTGGATCTCCATTGCAAGCTGCTGTTAAAAATATCATGATTTCAAGGGACCACTCATTCCAACACATTATTAACTAGATGTACTCGAAGATCTAGAAATTATACAACGTAAAATAACATTTATTGCAATGAAACTCTGACCAGAATAACAGAAGACAAACATTACGCCCGCAACTGACACATATCAGAAAAGAATTTTTCCTAAAATTTTGCTACTTAGTGTGAACGAATTAAATATATTTTATTTGTTTACAATAAGAGGCCTAAATTAATGATGAACAATGTCGTAAATAATATTTTAGTTACGACATTGTTCATCATTTAATCATCAGAATCGTACTACTCATGACAGAAAACTGCATAACTTAGCTGATAATTAAATTAAATGTGCTATCTGTACTTACTAGGACATTGGTCTTTTGGTACACATTTTCCGTGCTCGTTTCTGTAGTGGTCGTCTTTGCATCGACATCTGGGCTTACAATCTGAGCTGCCCGGTTTAGGAGGTGCGGGACATTTGTGTACATGCCCATCAGGACATGTTTCCGGAGGACAAGTTGGTGGACATAAGTCGAAGATTTCGTTCTTAGGGCATTTTGAAACTGAAAGAATTCAGAAATGTACATTTGAGATATAAGTACATAATAGGTAGAATGTGTTATGGGAAAGTTCAGCACAAAAAACGGTGACTTCTATCTAAGTTACATCTAGAAACTTTGTTTTAGTAAAAAGAAAAGAACAGAAGCACTTACCAGGACAGTCTTTGGGAAGAATGCATTTTCCTGTTTTGTCAACCCGCACATATCCTTCTTTGCAGTCACAAGCGCCTTTAATGCATATTTTTTTGCAGGTGGAAGGCTTGTTTGCGAAGTAATCGGCGCAAGTTCTAATGCAGCCGCAACCAGGTCGGGCATTTGGATCTCCATTGCAAGCTGCTGTTAAAAATATCATGATTTCAAGAGACCACTCATTCAACACATTATTAACTAGATGAACTCGAAGATCTAGAAATTATGCAACGTAAAATAACATTTATTGCAATGAAACTCTGACCAGAATAACAGAAGAAACATTACGCCCGTACCTGACCCATACCAGAAAATAATTTTATTAAAACTTGGCTTCTTTTTGTGTATGAATTTAAAATGTGAACGAATTTAAAATATTACTTACGCCGTAGTTCATCATTATTTCATCAGAATCGTACAACTTTCGTGTGAAAAACTGCATAACTCAGATATTTAAATTAAATGAGCTATCTGTACTTACTAGGACATTGGTCTTTTGGTACACATTTTCCTTGCTTGTTTCTGTAGTGGTCGTCCTTGCATCGACATCTGGGCTTACAATCTGAGCTGCCCGGTTTAGGAGGTGCAGGACATTTGTGTACATGCCCATCAGGACATGTTTCCGGAGGACAAGTTGCTGGACATAAGTCGAATATTTCGTTCTTAGGGCATTTTGGAACTGAAAGAAATCAGAAATGTACATTTGAGATATAAGTACATAATAGGTAGAATGTTTTATGGGAAAGTTCAGCACAAAAATGGTGACTTTTATCTAAGTTACATCTAGAAACTTTCTTTTAGTAAAAAGAAAAGAACATTATAAGCACTTACCAGGACAGTCTTTGGGAAGAATGCATTTTCCTGTTTTGTTAACCCGTACATATCCTTCTTTGCAGTCACAAGCGCCTTTAATGCATATTTTTTTGCAGGTGGAAGGCTTGTTTGCGAAGTAATCGGCGCAAGTTCTAATGCAGCCGCAACCAGGTCGGGCATTTGGATCTCCATTGCAAGCTGTTAAAATATCATGATTTCAAGAGACCACTCATTCCAACACATTATTAACAAGATGTACTCGAAGATCTAGAAATTATGCAACGGAAAATAACATTTATTGCAATGAAACTCTGACCAGAATTACAGAAGACAAACATTACGCCCGCATCTGACACATATCAGAAAATAATTTCTCCTAAAATTTTACTTCTTAGTGTGAACGAATTAAATATATTTTATTTGTTTACAATAAGAGGCCTCAATTAATGATGAACAATGTCGTAAATAATATTTTAGTTACGACATTGTTCATCATTTAATAATCAGAATCGTACTACTCATGACAGAAAACTGCATAACTCAGCTGATAATTAAATTAAATATGCTATCTGTACTCACTAGGACATTGGTCTTTTGGTACACATTTTCCGTGCTCGTTTCTGTAGTGGTCGTCTTTGCATCGACATCTGGGCTTACAATCTGAGCTGCCCGGTTTAGGAGGTGCGGGACATTTGTGTACATGCCCATCAGGACATGTTTCCGGAGGACAAGTTGCTGGACATAAGTCGAAGATTTCGTTCTTAGGGCATTTTGGAACTGAAAGAATTCAGAAATTTACATTTGAGATACAAGTACATTATAGGTAGAATTTGTTATGGGAAAGTTCAGCACAAAAAACGGTGACTTCTATCTAAGTTACATCTAGAAACTTTGTTTTAGAAAAAAGAAAAGAACAGAAGCACTTACCAGGACAGTCTTTGGGAAGAATGCATTTTCCTGTTTTGTCAACCCGCACATATCCTTCTTTGCAGTCACAAGCGCCTTTAATGCATATTTTTTTGCAGGTGGAAGGCTTGTTTGCGAAGTAATCGGCGCAAGTTCTAATGCAGCCGCAACCAGGTCGGGCATTTGGATCTCCATTGCAAGCTGTTAAAAATATCATGATTTCAAGAGACCACTCATTCCAACACATTATTAACTAGATGTACTCGAAGATCTAGAAATAATGCAACGGAAAATAACATTTATTGCAATTAAACTTTGACCAGAATAACAGAAGACAAACATTTGCCCGCACCTGACAAATATTAGAAAAGAATTTCTCCTAAAATTTTGCTTCTTATTGTGAACGAATTAAATATTTTTTATTAGGTAAGCATATTAAAATTACCAATAGTTGTTTATAAATAACATTTAGTTTTATGTATAACTTACGAGGGCATTCTTTTTTAGGAACACAAACTCCATCAGCATTTCGCTTATAACCATTTTTGCAACGGCAGGTAGGTTTAGGACAATCTGGGCTGCCACAGTATCAAAGTTTCATCGACTGAACAATCTTGAGCAGGGCATTTAGCCGGACATGTGTCGTATACTTCGTTTACAGGGCAAAGTAAATTTTGCCATATCAAAATTCAAATTCAAAAGTTTGAAATTGTTTTAAATTTACTGCAAATTCTATACTTACGTGGACATTTTTCTTTAGGGATACAGACTCCCGTGTCGTTTCTCTTGTACCCATTCTGGCAAACGCAACCAGGTTTGCACTCTTTATCACCAAGTTTCGGTGGAGCTTTACACCTTATCAATCGCTCATCTACTGAACATAGTTGAGGAGGGCATGGGTTCGGACATGGATTGTAAACTTCGTGTTTAGGACATTTTGCTGTAAAAGAAAATTTCGTCAGATGATGTTCTTCACGAAGTGGGAGGTGTGTTTCAATATTAAACGGATGATGGATGGAAAATTTGTTATTGAGTAAGTGGAGAAAGTATTTTCAATAAATATAATAATAAAAATGTTGTATTGGGTTTACGTGTACGATTGATTTTCGATAAGTATTTAAAGACAAATAAGTTTGGCAAAGCAATCGTGCTAAGACCCGATACAATAAAGTAATGTGTACAAAAGGCGAAAGTCCTTTAAAAAATTACCAAAAATAATAATACATACGACAATCTTTCCATCTGACACAATTGCCTTTATTGTCTCTGTAGTAACCGTCTGCGCATCTACAAATCGGTGGAGGACATCTGGGGTCTCCTGGTTTTAATCCTGGGGCACAGTCTATCAACCTATCGTCAATGCCGCACACCCTTGGAGGGCACCGGTTTGGACACTTGTCATAGACTTCGTTTGCTTTGAGGCAAGGATTTTTAGCTAAAATTTTAAGTAAAAGGGGTCAAATACTGGAAAAATGGTGCATATAATTATAATTCAAAGAAAGGTATTTCACGTTTTTAAAGTTCTAGATCATATTGAAGCAAATTACGAATACCTAAACGTTTAAAACAGTACAATTTTGTTATTATTTAATTAAACATGGCCAATCACATTAAAAGACAATAGGTAAATTACGTGCGCACATCATTTTTATTGTTTCCCATGTGCAGTATTTGAAACTGAAAAACTTAATACGACCATCTGTTTCAAAATTAAGTTGGTAATTAATGCTAATAAACATTTTACTCACGTGGACAGTCTGCCGCAGCAACGCAATCACCCTGTTTGTTTCTAAGGTAACCATCTGCACAGCGACATCCTCCTTTACAATCTTTTGGTTCTGTTCTGAGACATGATACTGCTGCTATATTGACTCCACATACTCGCGGCGGGCATTTTGTTAAGCAGGGGTCATAGGTTTCGTTTTTACCGCATTTATCTGAAAAAGTTTGATTGATTCATTTTTGTGCTCAAGGTATTGGCATTATTGACGACCCGCGCGACTTGATTGGTAATTTAATTACTCGGGTCTGGATGTTCGTTGTGTATATTTCTGTGAATTTCCATGGCATACCGATACAGGGGATCCTAATGGGGTATATGAGAGTGTTTATTTTTATAATTTTTATGTGTGTCTTACCATATCTCGGGACTAAAGAGTCCCGGACCTTTGGAAAGCCTGCGTGGGGCCGAAGCCAACATGTAGAGGCCTTTTTAGACAACTTTAATATTAGTAATATGACACTAGCCGGCAGTTATCCTTGTATGCACTATAGAAGTACAACCAACGACAACCCCCGGGTAGTGTAGGACTCTAGAGGAAAATGGAAGCAAAAGAACCGGGTTATTGTGTTGAAATGATAGTGGACAGGGTTATTGGGATATGGAAAGGACACCTGCCCGATCAATGTTTCAAAAACACGATAAATGGGCAGGCGGTTACTCGCCAACTCGGGCCCCCCAAAACGGCCGAACGTAAGGAACGACAAGAGATCAACATCGTGTGAGCAACTAATTTTTATTATTTTTAACATCAATATTTTGTAACATTTTGTTTATTTTTATTATTATCAACATTTTGTACACCGAGACTTACTGCACTGTGTTTCCAGTATACAAACTCCTTGGTCGCTTCTCTTATATCCTTTAGCACATCGGCATCTTGGCCTACATACTGCTGCTTGAGGTGGACAGTCGATTTTTTTTCCAATGCTAGCACAAGTTTCTGATGAGCAATTTGGTGGACATGTGTCCCAGTATTCATGTGGCCGACCTGAACACTTGTCTGCACAAAACAATAATGTTAGTTTACAATTTGTATCTCATAGATTTTCACAGGTAAATCATAAAGTACATAATTTTAGATCTTTATATGCCATTCAATAATAACTTTACTACGGATCGTTCGTCGACTCCGGTTCCACGAAAACCCACTCGATGAGAAGATGAAGAAGAAAATTACGCATAATGCTATTTCCTGTTTTTTTTTTTCTTGTTACGCAATTAATGTGAGGATGAACTGACACTGGCTAATAGTTAATGAAATGACAATAATGAATAATGATACTAGGTGGTATAAAAGGCCTCTTACCGTTGAGTGAACATTCGTTCTTGGCTACACAAACGCCATTGCTGTTTCTAACGAAACCATCCTTGCAGATACACCCTGCTGTGCAACGTTTTGATCGGACAGCATTTGAACTTTGTTTCTGTCCACACCTGCCTTCGGAGCAGTTTTCAACACATGGCGTGTATTCTTCGTTCTGACCACAAACAGGTGCTGACAAAAAAAAGTTAAAATTTGAAATCTATTCTTGGGCGCATCTAGTTTTATAAGGATCAAACTATGTTTAAAAATAAAAACAAAGCTACTTACTGCATTTTTCAGGGACAACACATTTGCCGATATTATCGTCATAAACATAGCCTTCTTTGCAATCGCAAGCATTGACATAGCAGACAAATGGACATGCTACTGGCCCTTTGTTATAGTCCGAGCATCGATTTCCGCAGTGTCCACCACATCCTGGCCTGGCATTAGGGTCTCCTCCACAGGACGCTGTTCGACGAACAACCAATGAGAACACAGTAATGACTAGATATAACTAACAATGACTCTTGTCGTACGTTGTATGACATTATTGAAAGTGCTATTTTATTTGATAATTTGTGAGTCCAAGAACTTTCATAATATTTTATTGAAACATTTTCTTTTAGTACAAAAAGAACTTACGGCATTGTTCAATAGGTATGCATTTTCCCTTGTTATTCCTCACGTAGCCCACAATACAAAGACAAGCTGGTTTCCCTGGGCAAGGACCTGATGCTGGGAGCAAACATTTCAAGGGGTAACCGAGCTGGTCGCACCTTTCAGCTGTACACTGATAGTTACATGGCACATAGGTTTCGTAGTCGCCTTTACATTTGCCTATAACAAACAAAGAACATTATATAATGTAGTTTCCAGTTTAGCTTGAAGCTTATCTTGAAAACATTATCAATTAGATGTGTATGTGTAGTGTAGCTCATAATTATTATCATTAGATCATTATAAAATACAAATGCGGCTGACTATCCGAATGTTTATAATTAATAACCCTAATCTGTTAAAAGTGAACAAGCATCTTCTGGAAGAGGTCGCCCCCTATTATCGACCCCGTCTCTGTCGCTTTTGGCATAATTAACAACAGCAAAGACATTACAAATAAAAAAAAAAGATTTTACAAACTTACTGTTAGGACACTTGTTTTCCGGAATGCAAACTCCGTTCTTGTCACGCAAGTAACCATATTTACAGGAGCATCCTCGTTTGCACACTGGCACTTTTTCACACACCACAGTACCGTTGACAGTATCCAAGTCTTTGCAGGTCTCGGCTTCGTGACAGCCTCCGTTGATGCAGTTATTCAGCTCTTCGTTTGGTCCACATGGAGGTGCTGTTAACATAATAACTATTGTGAAATCTGAGAACGAATTCTGAGCTGGGAATTAATAGTTAAATATTCTTTGGAGATGGAGAGTACATACTTGTTTTCTACTAGTAAACTTAACACATGCAAAAGCCACAGCAAAAACTGATTTTTGATGAACAAAGCTTGGATGTCTCAAAACTTGTCTGTGATACTCTCTTTGCTGCTCCGTTGCAACATTTCAACAACCAGACAGTATACAAATTTAAAAAAATATATTTGAATGAAAATAATATGGCAATAAGTATTTTAAATGCTTCCATGCTGGACTGGGAGTGATAGAAAAACATAAAATGTGCCAGCTGCATTTCCTCCCGGGCATGCTGTAAAAACCACCTAAGGGATTCGAGGGTTCCAGTGTAGGTATTGCAATTTAGGCGATAGGCTGACAACCTGTCACTATAGCGATACACATTTCAGTCTAGAATTGCCCTCAAAACTTGTCAGACGTGGCAGAATGACACAATTTTCTGCAAAAAAAATGTCAATAATAAAATTGAAATTACGGGCGTGAAAGTATTAGTCCATACAAGACTTAGGCCCGAGCCCGCCAACAGTTTTGACCAGTTGTTTACAGATTTTTGATTAAAATATGATAGGTATAAACTTGAGAAGCCCGGATGATGTAGGAAGCCCGGATGGTGTAGTGAATAGGGCCGCGGCCTCCTGGGCAGGAAATCGTGGTTCGAATACCACCACGTGCCAATGTGTTTTTTCGGTTTTTGAATTTCATGTGTACGTTTATTCGGTGCTTTTACGGTGAAGGAAAACATCGTGAGGAAACGTGCACATAGGTACCTACGAAGAAATTCAGAGGTTGTGTAATCTAATCTAGGATTGGATCTGGTTTCCCTTCTGGGTTGCGGAAGGCTAGGAAAATGATGATAGGTATCAACTTGAATAGCATTTTTGCAGAAAGGCTAAATAATACTTGGATGCTGGTGAATGAAATCCATCGCACGTTCTCTCAGTACCTTAGGAATAGTTACTAATTTTATACCTTTATTTCGTTTATTACTATGGTATATCATGATATATCATATCAAACTTTACTTACGTGTTTGTTTATGTTTACATATTGTAGGTCATTCAATATTGTTGAACATCACACTATGATCACAGTCACTAAAATGTTTATAAAACTTTGAACTTTTTTTATTCTAGAGATTCCAATTTGCTGTTTTTATTACTGCATTCAAAGTTTTTTTCTGTGCTTTGTATTTTTCAGAAAAACGATTTTAAATTTAAATACGGTCCAAATAAAAATACGACAATAGAAGTCATTTATGGACGTATGTCACCGTGGTTGCCTTGCCAACGGGATGGTTTAAGCTAAACTCGTGTCACGTTCGATAAACCACTCGTAAACCATTAGGTTTTATAAACCATGTATAAACCACTAGGTAAAGAGATGGTTTCCCATACAAAAATGGCTAAAAAAGATGGTCGTGGGACCGAAATTTTTAACCTAGTGTTTATCTTCTTACCCACTTGTTTATAAGTTGATAGGACCGCCCTTTAAGCTAAAAAATATTGACACCCCTCTTTTTATTTTTACTTCAGATAGGATAGTCTTTTCTGTAGTAAACGGCTTGTTGACCAATCACCTGCAATTTTACGAAAATAAAAACCATCAAAACAGATATACTTACTGCCTGGGCACTCATGTTCAGGTATGCACACTCCAGCACTATTCCTCACATAGCCCTTTTTGCATAAACATCCTGAATCGCATTTTATAGGGTCTATGCATATGATACTTCCGTTAAGTCTGTCCAGCTCCTTACAGGTTCTACCATGATGGCAGCCTCCATTGACGCAAGTGCTAAATACTTCATTTTTCCCACATGGTTTTGCTGTAAAAAAGACCATTTTGACACCTTGGATACTTTATATAGGTATATAGCCATATGCATAATATGATTAATATTTTTTACATACTAAAAGTCCTTACACTATAATCTCTAGATTACCTTGAAAGCTATAAATAAATTACTTACAGCAATGTTTAGGAAGGACACATTTCTTTGTGATTTCGTCAAAGACATAGCCTTTTTTGCAGTTACAGCCATTGAGTTTACAATATAGAGGGCATATCTGAGGCTCTTTGCTGTTCATATTTCTGCATGTTTTTCGGCAGTTACCGCATCCAGTCTCTGCATTGTTGTCTCCACCACAAGAGGCTGACGAAAAATAAATACTATTACAGATACTATTGTAAAAATGAGCTAAAATACCCTTCTTTACGACACCCTTTTTTGTCCAGTACAAATCAATTCTAGGATAACCTACAACCCGTTGAAAATCCCGCGATTTTTTTTCGTCTTTATAGGTCAGCATATCATAAAGTTGCACCAAAGAATTTATGGCGAGACCTAATCATTGTCCATTTTGAAGTTGCAAATAGGTAGTCAAGTAACGTGGGAATGTATACTTACGACATTGTTTGGATGGTATGCATACTCCTTTTTCGTTTCTCACGTGACCATCATCACAGACGCAGGCAGGTTTAGTTGGACAAGTTCCATTGGAATTTATCTGCAAGCACGGTAGAGGATAGCCCAGCTGGGAGCAATTTCTGGGTACACAGTCGCTGGGACACTCTTCCCAGTGTTCGTTCTTTTGGTTACATTGTGGAGCTGTTAACAAAAATAAATGAAAAAATTAAAAATTAATTTCATAAAACGATCTAACATCGAGAAGAGGTTTCATCTTCCAATAATGGCATCTATTAACCTCGCAAAAATTCTACTTACTTAGATTAGATAAAAAGCAAACCAAAAAAAGGATCGACAAAAAGCTGTATTAATTTTATACGCATTCCTTGTTTTAATGTTAACGGTTGCTTCTGTGCTGCCAGCTCGAGCACGAAGCTCTAGATGGAAATAATTATGTTAAGAATTGCAATTTTTTTTTCTTACAAAAAGCGTTATACTTACGGCAATCTTTGATTAGCACGCATTTATTTGTGTTTTTATCGAGCACGTAGCCATCTCTGCAATCACACGCGTTCTCGTAACATACTTGTGCACAAGCAATTTGGTCTTTTAGCTTGTAATCGCTACAAGTTAGACGGCAGTTGCCACATCCGCTTACTGCGTTCTCGTCACCTCCACATGAAGCTGGAAAAAGGTACTTATTATTTAAACGTTCGAAATGTAACGATCTTTGTATTTTTCTGTTTATAACTGTGTAAATGTGCAATACTTTCTTATAAATTATATTGGATGAAAAAACACATCATACTGTTTTATCCAATAAAAAAACATGTATTTAACTTTGACATAGCATCATTTCAACACAATTTTCATATGACGTATTTTCTTAAGGTTTGCGAATCGAAAAACAAATGCAATAAGTACGCTCTGTATCTCTCGCTTTCAGAGAATATTATACCATAAATACTTACGGCAACATTGTATAGGTATGCATATTCCTTTATCGTTTCTCACGTGCTGATCATCACATACACAGGCAGGTTTGACTTTACATTCGCTGACGTTTTGATGCACTCTTATTTCAGTTCTATCACAAGGAATGGGATAACCCAATTGAGAACATTTCGTTGGTCTACAATGATCGGGACATTGCTCCCAGTGTTCATTGATTCTGCCACCACATTTACCTGTTAATTTAAAATGACTGAAATTAATATTAGTTTTCGAAGGTTATATATACAATAATCGTCAATCAAAACCCAAAACCGAATAATATTTATAAGAAAAGGACTAAAATTAATAAATAGGGAAGCCATTTTCTTGGCCAAGCTATTTCGAATATGGCAATAATATTAATATTGCGCATCGATTCTTGGAAAAAGAGACAATGACACTACGTAGTCGTTATGCAAGTGCGGTAGAGATAACTCTCTACGAAGCCGAACTCAGCCAATGTCAAGTATTTATTGCTCATTACTGTACAATACAACTCACGGCTTGGACAGTCGTTTTCTGGGATGCAGACTCCATTCCTATCTCTGACGTAACCTTTCTTGCACACGCATCCTTGTTCACACTTCTTAACGAGCACGCAGATTTCTGAGCCGTTGAGTTTCTTCAAATCATCGCAGGTTCTACCACTGTGGCAACCCCCATTAGCGCATTCACTATAAACTTCATTCTTTCCGCACACAGGTGCTGTAAATAAACAATGTATTACGTAAGTACTCTTTAAGCAGTCTTTTTTTAATATTGCTAAACATTTTTCCAGAATTTTGTTTCATGCTGTCCTAATAATTTAAATTAATTTTATGGTTGGCTCATGATTAATGTGGTCATTATGATTAACATGGTTCTGCCATTTGGTTTCAACTGCGCCCGAATGAGACTCCACATGGTATCAATATTTTGAAATTTTAAACTGTCTTACTTACTGCAATGTTCTGGAAGGACGCATTTCTTTGTGTTCTGATCAAGCACATATCCTTCTCTACAATCACAAGCATTATCATAACATATTGTTATACAATATATTGGATGCTTGCATTTGTAGTTTTTACAAGTTTTGGGGCAGTTGCCACACCCACTCACAGCGTTCTTGTCTCCACCGCATGAGGCTGTATAAATAAAAAAAAACTGGAATCTGGTATCTTATTGCTAAAATACAGGGTGTAATTAGACAGCTTCCCGCAAACCGACAGGGGTTGTTCCTACGAAATTGAATAACTTCACCAATTCATTTTCAAGAAAATAAAAAAGTGGCTTTTCCATAAAAAATAACCACCTCGATCAGACAATGTATGGGAAAGCTAAAATTTTTCTTTAGTTTTTCCAAACGAATTTCTTCATCAAAGTTGCCAGTTTCTTTATCTGAGCAACCCCTACTAGTTTGCGGAATGCTGTAGATTACACCCTGTTTAGTCTTTAACAAACTACTTACAAGTTGTGAAATTATTGATAGAAATATTTTTACTTGCCTATGTATTCGGCAGCGCACTTTGATTGCAAAACATATTTGACACCATCGACAAAAATAATCTAAAACTTGATTTTTTTAGAAATTTTATTTCGGCCTGTCGGCTTTTGCATGAATCGGTACCATCAAACAGATTGGCATACATATTCATTATTTTAAAGAATTCGTAAAAGAAAAGTTTTTCAGTTTTATCAGGCTGAAATACCTCACGAGAGGTTTGAGTTATTTTTTAACATTTAATAATGTATCCGGTTAAAAACATAACTTATTGTTCTTAGGCTAGGTAAAAGTCGATCATCATCATCATCATAAATTTAAGAGCTCAAACATCATAAAAATACTTAGGTATAAAATGAAAAATCCACCCACGTTTTGAAACCTCCCAGGATCTCATATCGGTGTGCCATGGACGGACTTGCATACAAAAACACATAACCCAACCAAATCATAAAAATATACTTACGACAGTCTTTGATCGGAATACATATTCCTTTATAATTTCTCACATAGCCATCATCGCAAGTGCACGCAGGCTTACATCGGCACCGGCTACTGTCTGAAGATCGTGGGCAGGGAATAGGATAGCCCACTTGTGAGCAATTCTTTGGGGCACATTCGTTGGGGCATTCTACCCAGCTTTCGTTTGGTCCCCTGCATCTTCCTGATAAATAAAAGTAACAACCTTTAAAGTAAAATTGAGTCGAGCTAAAAATTCCACGTATTTTTAGTAGCTTGTATTTCCATTGTAGGATATTTCAGTATTTTAACATTTATATTAGGGAAGAAGGACCCGCTTCTAAATAGGAAAAAGTTTGAAAACCGACAAGAAAATAATTTAAACATCTGATATAGGTATCATAGAAATTGCTATTCCTTTCTTCATTCTGTAACTATTTTAATAAATGTATAACTACGGAACCCTACATATGGGCGTGTCCGACACGCTCTTGACCAGTTTTTTTTTTAATTTCTGTCATGAAGAACACGGGTAAACTACTGTGTTTGGTAGCTACGATCCATTTAAAGTTTAAGCTAAAACACACGTAGATTTATATACTTATGATTAGCAGTAAATACTATCTATCGAATATAGTTCATCATTGTAGTACATCATTGTAATATAGTTTTATAGACTATTAAAGTATTTTGAAAGACACGTGCAGTCCAACTACTTAATACTAGTTTTTGCTGAAACCTGAACATTTAAACTGTAACTAATATACCGTCTCTCCTCTCTATGAATATAGAGACACGACTACGATACATAGGCTCGTATTTATAAAGCGATCTCAAGATTGAGAGCAATATTAAGTATGGATTTGACAGGTTTTTTTGTACTGAAATGACAATTCTGATACGAACTCAAATTCGCTGTCACTCTTGAGAGCTGATTATAAATATGGGTCATAATAGTTACATACCTTTAGAACCCGTAGAAGACACAAATATGACTACATTAGCCACAACGGCATAGAATAACAACAACTTCAACATCATCCTGACTACGTCTGGTTTTTTTATCAAAAACAATTACCCCTTTTATACTGCAAAGTTGATAAATTGTGCACTTGTTCCAACATCGTGTATAAAGAAAATAATTGTTTATTTAGTGTCAATTAAAAGTTATTTACCTGTTATTTTCTTTTGATCTGTTTTCTTTAGAAAGGTAACGTTTTATGCAATGGAAAACTATTTGCTCTTTTGTTTTTTAACCGACGACAAAGAAACAAAAAGGATGAGGTTCTCAATTCGGCTATATGTTTTTTGAATTTTTTTAATAATTCTTTTTTTTATTTGAAAGGGTATTCCTATTTCCGGTCTGGTTCCGTTTTTATCAAAATCCAGTTCCGATAGTGTTATCTATGAGGATTGAGGGAAAATAAATTAAAATAAATAAATTAAAACAGATCTGGAGTACCTGATATGGAACTCTTAAAAACTCAGCTAATATAATTAAAGATACGGAGATACCACGATAACAAAGTATGTTCAGTGTGAGTAGCTCTTTCTGATGTCATATAAAAATTTAAGGTCTGGAGGCCTGATGTGGAACCCTACGAGCACAGGCACAGCTTAACTATTTATAAGAAGCATCGAGATACCAACTTTACGAAATTTACTTACCGTGATGCGCAATTTTTGTTTATGTAACAAAAATCAAATAGTGGTTGAAAAATACATGTACTTTTCATTAAAAAAATAACCTCTTTGAGAAGAAATAAACACCATGAGGGGACATCTACACTACACAGGAGGCTGAGGGGTGCTTGCCAGGAGCTCCCGCATAGAAAAAGGTAAAAAAACCTCTTTCAAAAGTAGGTGGTAATTGAAGCCGAAGTCGTGGCTTCAGGGGGCTAAGGCAACTTGGAGCAAGTTTGCCCCTGACCCAAGTATTATAGAAAAGAATTTGATTAACCTTGGATGTAGGTAGATTAAGATTTGGACGGCGCTGTTGTACCTTATGGACAGTGCGTTTACTAGATCTATTCAAATTCGCATTCGATAAATTGGTGACCTACGGAATGTAAGATGCACTGCAATGCAATGTCTACTCCACATTTAACATTACCTAAGTGTATAGTATAGTTCTGATTAAAGTAGGTATATTTTAAAGTAAGTGGAATTAAAATACCTTTTCAAAGTCAAAGTCAAATCATTTATTTCCAAATAGATTTATAAGAACATTTTAGAAAGTCACAAGCGAGTCTACCATCTTTTAGTGCGTCTTTCCACAAAAATCTGAAGGCGGTTACTTATTTTGTTATTAAAATTATTTTTATTTATTGTACTTAACAGCAGTAATAAATTAGAGCCTTATTTTTTATAGAAAATATTATGTAGATGTTTGACATTACTTATGTGTCTTCACTGTCTTCACTTTAGTTTTTATTAAAATAAAAACACTATAAAAAGCAATGACAGGATACCTACATTTATTAATCTGTTGTCGTTATTAATATCGAGCAAAAAACGGCAAACATATCACGTTTGTTGTATGGGAGCCCCCTTTAAATATTTATTTTATTCTGTTTTTAGGATTTATAACGTCAACAGAAATACACCTTCTGTGAAAATTTTAACTGTCTAGCCATCACGGTTCATGAGACACTACACAGACGGACGGACAGTTAAGTCACAGTAGGTATAATTCAATAGTCTGACGTTCTGTCAGACTCATAATATTACATACTGTGGTTAAGTCTTAGTAATAGCACAGATTACTTATAAGCGCGGCGGGCGTGTAATAGGGTCCCGTTTTTTACCCTCTGGGTACGGAACCCTAAAAATGATAACACATGTTGATGCTTATGATTATAACGCATTATCTCATTCACAGTTCTTTGCGTATGAGGACGTAAACGTAAACGGCCGTGGTTGTAGCTTACGTGGCGTTTCATCGCATAAGAGAGGTGTGACTCCACCTTAAGTCCGCATCTCGGGACTTATTTGACTAATTAATCAGAAATACCAAAACATATTTCCCAAATATTTGTGTGTTTATTTGTTTTAAAAATTGAATATTTGTTTAGAGTCTTAAGTACAAAATGTTACTTACTTAATGTCGCGTGTATTAAAATAAATTATATTCCTCATGTTTACACAAATGTTTTTCATTCAATTAATAACACTATGTACATTAACTGTTTGTGTGCATTTTTATTGTCTAACAAGGTTTATTGCTAAGTACGGAGTCATTGGTAATTTGCATAAAAAATAAACCCTGGTATAAAATTTACTGATGGATTTTTTCTTGGCTCTAGTATTGACTGGGTGTAACTGGTTATAACTACTTCGTCAATAATTTATATTATTGTTTTTTCAAAATTAAACAAATTAGATTATTAGTGTTATTAAATTAGAATTAAAATAAAACCGTTGTTGATTAATTTTGGGGTGGAATGGGATCTACTTCCTAGTGGTCCGCCCAGGGCAACGGCAACACAAGTTTGCATGTGAATAAGTCCGGCTGAACGATCCCAACAAAGCGGTGGTAGGCTCTGCAAGGGGCCGCCTGGCTCACGACCTCTTAAAAATTGTGTAATATAAAGCTTTATACCTACATCTGCCTAAGCAAACCAGCTGGGCGAATATAGACCTTTGAGACTAATTAAGCGGTGCTGACAACCGTCAAATAGAGTCCTCTCCCGAGATACGTATACTATTACGATTGCTGACTAAACCCGTCCGTGCGTGAAACTTACCAAATAACCCAACCAAACAGAGTGACGGTGGACTTTCGAAACCTTGGAACCCTGTCACATCTGCACACACATGCCTACACTTCCTAACTGTCAAATAGTTTCTCATCCAAGTTAATGCGCTAAGGTTCTAACCGTACACGTCGTGAAAGTTTATCCTTCCTTACAGTGTCTATGTCTAGTGGTGAGACTAACTGGAATATCTGGAAGTGCTTAGAATGCAATACGACCATAATATAACATGTAAAATGTACTTATACTAAACTTAGTGTAATGTGTGTTAAGTTATTGTATAGTCAGCAACAATGAACGATGTATTTCTTTAGTCACATACTCGTTATCACCATTACTACACGATGATTATCATGATAATTTCCCAATCAAAAAATCTTTCTTATCAGCTCAATAAATTTGAAATCTTGAAAATAATTATTCGTGCTGACTTGTCGGTGTCACTAACCGTGCCCCCAGATACATAATGTTACACGATTTTACTACTTATACAAATAATTTATCACAAAAGTCTATTTTTGGCATAGCATGTAAATAAATATCTACCTAAATTATTTTTTTGTAAAATCCAAATGTAGGTTATTTGTTGTCTTTTAGACTGACTAATAAATACGATGCCTTCCATACGCTTTTCTTGATTTAATTTTCTTATTATAAGACCCCTTATGTATGTAACTACATTTCAGTAAGAGTCTGCCGCTTGCGAAACTTGTTCCTAGTTCATATGCTAATTATATTCGAAACCTGTATAATGCGTTGTACTTACGAAGAAGGAAGATATCCTATTTCCATCCTCACTCACTCACGTTACCTAGTAAACCACAGTACAAACTGTGCTGTGTTTTTACTAGCTTATGTTATGTAGATGGGGTATTATAAAACTAGCCGCAGAATATTTATTTTGCCACGTGATCTGACTTCCTATTTTCTGACTCAGCCACGGGAAAACAAGGTGTCTTCTAATAAACAAATTTGTCCTTTTTTCAACGTCCACAAAATATTCTAAAATAAGCCTCAAGCCTTTTAGTTTATAGTATACTTATTTACTATGCAAGTTTATTATAATAAGCAATGCTAGGTTTATTTTATTTTTATATTAACCGTGTGGTCAATATCAAAAATTGGGGTGAGACGAGATCTACTCCCTAATCTAGTGGTCCGCCCCGCCGCCGCTATGGATAAATTCGGCTGAACGATTCCATCAAAGCGGTGGTGGTGGGCTCCGCAAGGGGCCGCCTGCGGCTCGCGACCACCCTCTCACCGCAATCCGGCGCCGAAAAGCTTGCTGTTCGCGAGAGTGTCAGTGACCTACATAACAGTCATCTTCAAGGTGAACTCACTCCATCTGTTCGTGAGAGTGTCAGTGTCCTACATAAAGGCATCTTCAAGGTGAGCTCACTTCATCGACTGTGTCATTGTCATCCCTGACCTTTGTCTAGAGTCAAGAGCAAACCCATTTCAAATTAAAAAAAAAACATTTTATACTGACCACACGGGCCCGTTTCATACAGCTACGCTTTACTTAATTATGATACGGTGCAATAGTGCCTACGTTGAAATTGTACCTGTAAATATTGAAATTGTACTTATGTAGGTTTATAATATGCAATGCACCCTCTAGGTTTGTGGTTGAATTAAAAAGCGCGTGGCTCGATCTGATATCAAAATGAACCGAGGGGCGGGTTCATGTGCTGTGTTCCATTAACCTCCTACAAACTCTTTCTACAACATAATTTTTGTTTCCATTAAATAAATGAACTGTCGGAAATGAAAATATAAATCAAATTACGTTTTTGGGCAAAGAAATCTTGGATCTGTGATTGCTCGTGACGTATTTTTGTAATGGGGTGATATTTCTGGGTTTCGGTTGATAAGGAGTTATATAGGTAGAGTAACGTACCTACATACTTGCGAGAATGTTTTCAAGTTGCATCTGATTATTTTCGAAAAAAAAAAATGTGTAAAGATACTTTGAAAAGTGAAAACTATTTTTGCAAATTTCTATTAAAAATATTACAGTTGAATCATAAAATGCAATTATTTTTGTCCCAATTAATATTTTTTCTCAACAATAGTAAAAACATAAACATATACCATACAAATTGTCTGATCAAGGTGATCATTTTGTTTGAGGAAGCAAAAAAAAATACTTTTCCTGAATAAAAACCCGATGAAAGTTGTTCAGTTTAGTTGACTGCACAACCGCTATCTTCTTCTTCTGTCGCCTTACACCCGGTATAAGTAGGTAGGTAAATAAATGTAATTCAGACCACAATTCCAGGGGCGGCGCTCCTTTGACTCTATCGAGCAAATTATCAGGCGCAATGTCGACGCTCACGCACGCAATCTAATTTGTGCATTCGTCGGCAAGGAAGCCCAATGAGCTAATTACTTAATACATAAACAAACCTTTTTTAAATAATTGTTCCTCGTCAAAAGACGAACGTGCGTTGATAAATTTTATGCCAATACGAGTGTATCAATTAATGACAAAATAGAAATGCATTTTTATCACTAAATGACGAACAACTGATATTCATAATTGATAAAGCCACAGAAGAGTAAAAGGTGTTGGGAGCTAGGAAGCGGCTGCGACTTCTCAAAAAAAAAAACTTGACACTGGCACAAAGTAAAACTAGTGCCACAAAAAAAAAACACATAACTATATTACTATATTTATCCACATATAGTCATAATGAGGGGGTTTTCACCACGCCAGACAAGTTTCGAAGATTATTTTAGAAATAACTATCATGTATTGCTATGTGATGGATGGTTAGCCCATCGCTTAAATCGCAATACACTGAAACTCTCGTTTCCCTCTTCTGACTTCTACAATACTCCGAGGAAAAAAAGCAGCAACATTCTATGTTTTTCTATCGCTACCAATCCAGCATAGAAGTAGTTAACTAATTCTGCTATGCAATAGGTGTCCTCAAATTGGTTGCGTGATTATTCAGTATTTTGGAGCAGCTAATAGGATCCCAGTGAATTTGAACGTTTCATTAATTTCCCACCGCGATTGCGTTATTAGCAGCTTGTATAGATGGGAAGATTACTTTGATGGATCGCTTCTTTGTTGTGGTAAAAGCACAAAGGGACGATTATATTGTAGTTCAGTTCGTTCTAAATAGAGTAATTATTAGACAAAATATAACAGTTTTGGTATCAAAGTTATTTGACATAATAATGCAATGATAGTAATCCTGATACAAGAGTTACTTTAGACTTCGTACTACCCATACCTTCACGCCTGATTTAGTACGTACCTTTAGCGTGTACTGTATGTCATTTTTTTTTACTCTCAGTAATAGCCACCAAACCACCATAGCCTATATAGGTTCCATTATGCATTCTGCTGACTATAGGTATACTATTATTTGCCATTAAAAGCTTTTTTATAACATTGCTTAACTTTGTACCTATATTCATTACATTATTCAAGCTGAAAGTCGTAATTTCAGTTCAAAATACAGTATTTTTTTAATAATGTTTTTAATTTATGAGGCAGATAGTTAATACCTATACCAAAATAAAAGGTGAATTTATCTTTATTAAAAACTTTATTTCTTTTTCATTGGGCGAATATTTTTATACCGCAGGGGAGGTAACGAAGGTCGTGTTAAAATTTATGCGTTTAATAAAGAATGTTTAATCTGGCTCGGTAGTAATGCTATGTGGCCGTTAGCTCTGTCATAATAAGTTTTAATTGTGGGGTAGATAAGCCTGCTGGACGTGCGCTTCGATGAAAAAATCTAGCAAAAAGAGTGTTGGATATGCCCACATATAATGTTCCGTAGTCAATGTTTAAACAATACTCCTTAAAACTATAATAGAAACAAAACAACGATTGTGAGTTTACTTCAATCAACTCTATTGAAGAAATTACGTATCACAGCTGTTGTCTGATGATAAATATAGCTTCCTATTTTATTTTTCTACCTGGTGTCCTTTTATAGCGCGGGTAGGAATTAATATCGATGAAAAGAATTTCTAATTTTTATCACTAAATAGGCCTCTGACATACAATAGTAATTAGTGAAATTAATCAGTTCATAAAATTGGTTTTAAGAAAACTTGATAACATTGATCATAACTTGTTTATATACAAGCAGATAAAGTAATTATGATTTATGAAAATAAAGTTAAAATCAAAATGATTCAAGCAACAGAAATCATTGATCTCAACATAGCTTTTATGTCATAACCATAATTATTACTTTATGTTCTCGTACACAAACAAGTTCCTTGATCAAACTTATCAAGCTTTATCAGTACTTTAGAATTTTACCTACCTATTTTATTACAGTTTAATCAACTGCCAGTTTAACCAACTGCACTGCGAAACCAGGTGAATTCTGCAGAGTTACAAAATTAGTGACTGAACTAATTCAGAGTTCATTTGAAAGTTTGAGTTGGAATATGAAGTTTTCCTAGTTCTGCTAACTTGCTTCTTACAGGTACACTTCAGAGATTTCCACGTATCCTAACTAACCTTTTAGAGTAAAAATATTCAGAAAAACTTCCTTTTAATATCGAAAATAACATTGGTTTCTTGACGATTTTTTGACGATTATTTACGTTCTCGGCCCTAATGTTCCGGCGATCCGTTGGCAGGGAATTTTATTCCTTCATCTTAGAAGAATATATTGACTGTATCATTATGAATTTCAGTATTAATAGTTGTAACATTCTAAAGTATTATTTAATTTAAATGTACAGAAAAATAACTAGGTATTGATTATGTACACAAGTCTACTTTCTTTTTTAGATATAACTTATCTGATACAGATAATCCATTGAGTAATTATAAGTACTTAAAAATGGCGTGAGAAAATAACATAATTAGGTACCTAACCTACCACTACCACAAGAAAACTTTAAAGAAACGTAACTAGAGAACTTCAAGACCTAACTCCAAACGCTCATAAGTTACCCGATACTTTATACCTCCCGTCTACACTTAAAGGAAGGAAGTTTTAATCATAAGTCTTGAAGGCATGTTACGAAATTGAATAAAGATAGTAAGACATTTAAATAGTTCCACCATTAAGGTTCGTCTGCAGACTTGGCTAGCTGCTTCTTATGCAAATGGACACACTATATCCAGAAGGGTAATTCTCATTCTGATTTACATATACGTAGCATTTAGTGTGGCTGGAACTTGAACATTGGGCGGATTAGCTTTGTTAATCGAAATGGAGACGTTTGGCCGAGTATCTCACTTGGGCAGGTAGGTCTTGTGGTAGGCTATAAAAGTGGGACATTGGCTTCCTCATATGATTTGTGACATAATTAGGTACTACTTGAATACATGGCAAGTAGATAGGTAAGTAAGGCCCGTATTAATAAACAGCACTTGAGACTGACAGCTAGTTTGAGTTCGTATCAGAAATGTCATTTCAGTACATTATGGTCTGTCAAATCCATACTTAATACTGCTCTCAATCTGGAGATCGCTTTATAAATACGAGCCTAAGAGCAGCAACAGTTGTCATATTCGCAGGGAACGCTGCTTTCCATTCTTGAGACAATATTCACTACATAACTTACGTTTTTTTTTTACAAAACCCAATTTTAACTAATATAATTATTACAGTACAAAACAAATTCTAATGTATTCTAATAATAAATCAGTAGGATGAGAAAAGGAAAACTTGCTAATTGTGTGCCTATCGCACTCACTGACTGAGGGTTCCGCAGTAAATTTCAATTTTTCAAGTTTCTATGTTTGCCCCATGGGTGGAACAACAAAATTGAAGATTGAATCACTTTAAAGCGAATTCATGCCTTAGAAGCGAAAAACGTAAGATCGATAATTATCTTTTTTGATAGCCAGACTTTGTTAGCATAGTCCTAGATCTTCATTTCGGATGACAGCTGTCAAAATTAAAATGGTCATATCTTGGGCCTAGACTATTAGACCTCGGGTAGTCTAGGACTCTTTAATTCGCCAAGTGATTTGATTGTATAGTTTTATTGAGCAACCGTGTATCGCTCTATCGTTGCACGACCAAAAGTATCGCATAATACTTAAGTATGTGCAGTCATTTTAATTTTATGTCAAATTTCTATTATTTTATTATATTAAGACTCACACGCTTTACTTGATGCTTAATAATTCATATACCTATCCTATTATGATAATCTGAAATAAAACACCAATTTGACGTAGATAACGTGAAACTTCATACGAATTTGGACACCCAATGTAAGCTAGAACAGTGAGGATACGTCACTGATAGATCACAGGATAATTGGAATCGGCTTACCATTGTATTTAGGATACACAATCGCTAAATGCATTCGAATTGATGGATAGAGATATGTCGATTTCAATGTCTTCCCGCGGGCGTCTCAAATGCCGTCTCACCGGGTTCTCAATACGACCTGAAGCTGCTCGAAGATGCATCTCGCTGTACTAAGAAGCGATAGGCTGCACCGCGCGGCGCAGCGCGACGCTACATGCAATTTTTTTTTAATTTATTTGTTTAAATATCCATGGATCCCTAATATAAAAATGCTTCCCGCCCCCCTAGGGGGTAAATGAAACGCGGCGCTTTTGTTTAGCCCGTTCAATCAGTACCAGCTACTTAAGTGATTGATTTTTAAGCCCGCGCCGCCGAGCCCTGGTACCATTACCTGAATTTACCTCTTATGTTCTCCGTGCCTGCCCGCACTCTATTCAAGAAAAAAATGCATAAAATTTATACTGGAAGTGTCTTTTTTTCACACTTTGTAAAGTGTTTTCTACCACAATCGCATTTTTCACATCTAATATTTGAATATTGAATAAGTAATGTAAATTCATAATTTGATTAGCCCTGTACCAAAGAAAATTATAATATTTCTGTAATGAAATATGTGTTTTCATATTTTATCCATGGGGAACGAACTGCGTAGCAACTGCTAGAGCTACAGCTATACGGCGTAGACAACTACGTAGCCGTCAGCGTAGCCATAATAGTAGGATAAACAATACAGATACCATACTGTGGAAAAGACATTCAGAGGGCTCCTTATTATCTATTTACCAGAATACTATAATATAATAATTTGAGAATGATGAAAATTTTATGCATTTGAAATCGATAAATCTTAAACGACTATGAACTTACCTATTTTTAAAATACCTTCAATTATCTGTAAGTGAATTTTGCCACTAAATTCGACGATAAGAATAACTATAGCGTCTTCAGCATGTGTTTTGATATATGAAAATACTCTTCCATAAATTTAGATCTTCGAAAAGGCCTCAATGTCACGAACATTGTTCTCTTAGCAATCGATGGTTCCACTGAGGGCCACATTAATCTTTATAAATTATGATTTCATTTTATAATGTTATTACATTACCATGGCGGTGATTAAGCCATAGAGATTATGGCGCCGTATCGGTTGACCCAATTTACCTATGTCATAAAATAAGTCAATATTGCGTGCTGTTTTTACTAAAATTTACTGTTTTTTTTACAATGTTGGTTTTTATTAACTGGTTTCTGCGGCCAAACAGGTGGAAGACAGGCGCCGACGCGGAATATGTCGGACGCTTCTGCAGTATGGGCGTGTGCCGTGGGCGGGTTCCCGCCGGGCGCTGCGGGAGGGTCCCCGCCGCCGCCGTCGATGCCGCCGCCGTCGACGATGCTCTGCCCGCCGTTGTCTTCTCCGCCGGGCATATTTATTTGTCACTAGTGTTCAAACCGTTCGGGTCACCAGATGTGGGATGCAGGTCCCGCTATAAGTTTGAAGATATAGGCGACGATGATAAATCAGACGACGATTCACTTTAACGCACAATTATTTATTCGTGATATTTACAATTTGAAAAAGAAAAATCACGGAACAAAATTGGCGGATGTCAATGAAAGCTGTTTCGTTTTTTTTTTAAGTTTCATGATATCGTTTGGCCAAAGAGATTTTGTGCAAGTGGGTCGCCACTGTCTTAAAACCTTTGTATTTTTTACATTGATTGAGAAACAAAATAGGACTTTATTTCATCTTTTGGTACATAAATATTAGATACTTTTATATATGTTCCAATAAGTGGTATGGTGGCTTTGTGGTCCAATCTGAAAAAAGCAAAGGATTGTCTGTGACTGTGTCTAGCTGAAGAATCTCACAAGCGGTGACAGGGTTCATAAGGCACTGGCTAGCTTGCAACTATCTTCCTAGCAGATCTTAGATTTGCCAGTATGTAGAAATGATGTAAGGTTCTCGCTCTATTGTTGACTCTGTCTTCACTGCACTAGAATAGAGTCAAGAGCTTACCCATTGCAAAAAATAATAAATATTGAATCACCTGACCCAAAACTACCTTTAAATTTAAGCTATCTACGAAAAACACTCTCCTTTTACGTCAATAACATGTCATTGCAATATGAGGTGAATTAATTTTATTGGAAACTCATAAACTGTTAATATCATCCCATACTGACACTCGAGACAAAAATATTGTATACAAATACAGCATAAAATATCCATTATATTGTAGTGAAAAGATATTGTACTGTAGATCAAGTTTAGTCTTCGTACACGTCGTATCTAGGATAAAGTTTTTGAAATAAAAAAAAAAAACAAATAAGTCACGGCCTAAATTCTTAGCAAGAACACGAGTCTCTTATTTGATATTCTAATGTTTATATTTAAACTTTGTGGTTGTCAAAACATAAAAGTTTCGTAAATAGTACAATAGAAAATACATAGCAGATTTTTGTAGCTAAGTAAGTTTAGTCAAAAAAAATATATTTTCTTTTGAAAATAAAAGTTATTTTCTTTTGAAAATAAAAGTTATTTTCTTTTAAACTAAACTCACTTAAAACAATTATAAAAGGCTATATTGTTTCTGTGTATCTATTGTTTCTTTGGAAAGTTGTTTAGTTTCATGGGTATCTTCTCACCCTAAACTTTGGTAAAAAAAAATTTTACACCCTTTATTGTCCAATGAATAAAGAAGGAAGCCATATTTCGGTTTTCAAATTAAAAACTCAAAAAAAAAATCGTAGAAACTTTTAAAAACAAGGTGAAAATTGTTAATTGTTTTTCTTTGCGTTAATAAAAGGTTGGTAATAACAGACCTAGTACAGTAGGTATGCAAACACTCGGGCACAGACAACAATTCCCACACAGAAAATCCGATGGAAATACTTGCTATCAGTTGCTACGCACTCCAAACTATTCCCCAAAAACATGGGCAAACAGTGGCACTTTATGATATCGAATCCATCCTCGCGGGATAAACGAATCGAACACAATTTGTGACGGGGATAGGCTCGCCCTATGTACACGGAATCCATAATAATCGTATACTTCCGTCATACGAGATGTTGTTACATTCCCATTTTAGCTTTAGTTACACTAGTCTGTTTTTTATGTATTCATTTTAATAGCTTTTTTGTGATTCAGATGTTTTTTTGTACTTATTATATTGGTTGTATAATTTTGCTGTAAGCTAAGGATCAGTTCACACCGAGAAGCGACGTGGCGCGACGCGATTCGGCCTGATGCTGCTTGAATAATTGAATATGCACCTCGTTGTACACAAAGTGACAGGCTGCACCGCGTGGTGCAGCACAGCGCAGCGCGACGCACTCTTGAAAAGTGCGCGCTGTGTCGTGTTACTTTCCGGTATGAATTGACTCTAAAACACAAAATATCAAAATTTATTTAATCGTAATTACACACTGCAGGAAGTGCAAACACTATCAACTTAAGTAACTTAATAGTTTAAAACTAGAAAAATATTTAGTTAAACGACAAAAATATACCTATTAATAAAATAATCTAAGCCATTTTCATCAAGCGTTAAAACAAAAAATAATAATTTAAAACATGTATATAAACTTGCTCCAACACGTTGTTCTAAACAAAGAGACAAAAACACAGTACCTATACAAAAGCAAGGGGACAAATATACAAATAACAATCTTTTTTATTTACTCTACGCACTCAAGTTGACACGAACAACGTGAAAGCAACAAAATATAGAGTTTCCGAAGCGGATGTAACACTAGGTCGGAAATATCTATGAGTTGAAGGAAAAGGAAGCCCTTTTTTATAGCGGGCACATACTCGGGAATCAATAGCGTATTTTGTCGAACTTTTATGGTTTATGCTCTAATGTTTATGGGTGCTGACGGATGTTTGTTGCAGTATATCGCATAAAATATACGAAGTAAATGTTACGTCGATGGGTTGAAAGTCAGCGACATAAAATAAGACGCAAATGTATTTAGATTGACAAATGATTGTAAAGTTATAATTTAGAGAAAAGGACATTTTGAGAAAAGGACATTATGAATTGAGACTAGGTAGGTTAGGTACCTACACCTGTATAATTTTATGCCAAAGTGAAGTTTGAAAGTGACAATCTTCTATTTGATTACACTTTATCATAAAAGGTATTTTTATTTTTTTGTTAAACCATTCAGAAATACGAGTATTATGTTTCTGCAGGGTAGGGTATACTCAGTATACCACTGATTTGAGAAGTCGCTGGCGCTAGCTCCCAAAGCCATTTACTCTTATGTGCAGTATACTAGCTCCCAACGCCATTTACTCTTCTGCGCAGTATACTAGCTCCCACCGCCATTTACTCTTCTGTGCAGCATACTAGCTCCCAACGCCATTTACTCTTCTGTGCAGTATACTAGCTCCCAACGCCATTTACTCTTCTGCGCAGTATACAAGCTCCCAACGCCATTTACTCTTCTGTGCAGTATACTAGCTCCCAACGCCATTTACTCCTCTGCGCAGTATACTAGCTCCCAACGCCATTTACTCTTCTGTGCAGCATACTCCCAACGCCATTTACTCTTCTGTGCAGTATACTAGCTCCCAACGCCATTTACTCCTCTGCGCAGTATACTAGCTCCCAACGCCATTTACTCTTCTGTGCAGCATACTCCCAACGCCATTTACTCTTCTGTGCAGTATACCTTGAAGAAACATTCCAACTTTTTACTCAAGTTTTTTTATTAAAGCTAGGGAAATCTCACTTAACCACAAATACATCTGCGGGGCGTAAAGAAAAATATTAAAAAGCACTTATTCACGATACTAAATTCTGAAATAGAAATTATGTTCATTAATTGAATCTCCTTTACAAAATCACAATATAATACTTCCTTTTTCAAACCAAAGGGCACTAAGCTCGATTAATCTCCCCAAAACGAAATTCATTTGCAGTTGAGCGGCATTTGTCTGTTGACGTGGCGTATTTCACAATAGGAGCTATTACTATTCGAGGACACACACAAATCCGCTTCCGCCAATCTGGCCGGCATTGTTGAAGTAAAGCCGATTTTCATTTATTAGTTGCTCATATACAAAACTATGGCAGCATTGATATCTCTTTGCATGAGACCGTCAACATCTACAGAGTTACTAGTAACATTCGTTTCTGAGGTACTTATTTTAGTCTTTCGCTCCTCTCTATATGAATTCCGTAAAAGTCAGCAGAAGGAATCAAATTTCTTGCTTTATTAAAGTTGTAATTTATAAAGGTAATAAATTGACAACATTCAAGTCTGACACCACCCTCTTAATCCACTTAAACTCCTAAACAACTGAAATAAAAAATAAGATAAGCA
The DNA here is from genome assembly GCA_029255725.1 of Scrobipalpa atriplicella. Classification (NCBI taxonomy): domain Eukaryota; kingdom Metazoa; phylum Arthropoda; class Insecta; order Lepidoptera; family Gelechiidae; genus Scrobipalpa; species Scrobipalpa atriplicella. The sequence continues at coordinate 45,391 of JARACY010000512.1, read as the reverse complement.
TACCCTATTTACTGCTGGTGACTACAAGCATAAGGCTTTCCTACAAATTAGCAGATCTGCGTACCCCGTATCCTGGCGGTACTTTACTTTACTTCCCAAATTATACGTCTGTCTTTGACAAACTTGCCAAATTTTCGCACCAAAAGCAAGTTCTCATTTTGAAAATGACAGTCGCTCCTCGACCGCTGTCAGTCACTGGCCGACAGATGGCAGCTGTAGCTAATTTCAGCGCCTTCTAAGAGGAAACAATCTCCTTCCACTTCCGTCTTTGGTGTTGTTAGTTAGTGGGACGAAAAATAATAAATTAGTATTTTATTTTTTAATTTCTATGACAAAAAATTATTTGTCATAGGAACTAATATTGAGGGCAATTTTCGATCGAAATGTGTATCGCTAATAGTGACAGGTTGTCAGCCCGTCGCCTAAATTTTAATTAATATTTAGAGCGACCCAGAGCACAAATTACTTTATATAAATAATAGTATACCCTGAGGCCCACAAATAACTGTGCGGTCGCGTACTCCCTCAACGGGTGGGTTGACAACGGTCGCAGAACTCGCCAACTTGACACCGTAATCCCTGAAACTGCTGCTAACTGAATTATCAGTTCTCGGGAATACTTCAGGAACGAGAGATTATATCAAATCACTGGGCGAGGATTTCAGAATACGACGGTGTAATAATAAACTGCAGAAAGCAAATAATTCTTTTAACGATAATTATTATTAAACTACCTCCTCCGTGGTCTAGTGGTCTTATCATGGGCTCAGCAGGAGCATTCGATTCCCGGCGGGGGACAACAACTTTTCCCTGTGTTGTTATTTCTAGTTTGGTTAGGGCACTGCAGGCTGATCACCTGATTTCATTGTCCAGAGAGCAAGATGATCCATGCTTCGGATGGGCATGTAAATAATCGGTCCTGCGCCTGACACATCGTGTCAGTCAGTCTCTTCCTTTCTCCCATTAGAATAGAGATTGATGGAACAGAAAGTGCATTTATGTTTGTGTGTGTGCAAACATTTGGGCTTTAAAAAGTAATGCCCGCGCAGATGGTTTTTATACTTACTTTTGTTTTCGTTTGATTATCCTTAATCAATGGCTGGCGGCCGCTTAAACAAAAAACAATTTGTGAACAACCGGAAACGACCATGAAAGAGGCTTTTGTTAATAAATATATCCCTAAAGTTGTAATCGCTTCAAACTTTGTCTTATACAAAAAGCTAATTGAATGTTATCCGATAAAGATAAAGGCGATATCACACACGAGATAAATATAAGTTCTTTCCATATTTATAAATATTAATTATCAGTGTCTAGTATTTTTAGTTCTAACCAGTCACTTCTTCTTCTTCTTCTTTGGTCCTATGGTACACCCCTATAAGTCACAATTGTCACAAATTAAGTACTAACTTGATATACTACCTACCTGTTTGTAGTCTTTTCTTGCTAGTGTATCAGATATATATGTATAGGTTACTTTATCAGCTGTTTGTTTATAATAAATTCATATAAAATAATCTCTTGACTCTGGTCTACAACAGAGATGATCGCGACAGAGTCAACGATGGAATGAACTGGCACAGAAGCCTTATTATACTTTTTTTGACGTCTTCTAATGAATGTAAAGGTTTGTCACTGGGTGTTTTTAGCCTAATTAGACTAGACCCTGCTGAACACGATCCTGTCCGGCTTAGAGCAACACGGCCTTCCGCTCGCCCGGAAACGTGTTACTCTAAGCTGTCCGGTAACAAACTAATTCGTTTCTAGGCACTATAAGTTCTTTTCGAGTCAATAACTCAGGTGTCAAAGTTTTTTAAACCACCTATTAGTAACAGATAATAGGCATATGACATGGTTTGGGTAACGGTTCGTTCAGTTTGACTTTGTCCATAGGCCTGTCATGGGTGCCGTTGCCTGGAGTAGGTATGTCTGGTACCACCACAATTCTTCACTCACATCTGAACGCACCCTTAACTGACACAGGGAAAAAGTTGGAGTGGCTCCCTACTTTTATTATTACGAAACTTTTGTTTGACAGTCGAGAGAACAATTACATGATGACATTTATATTTGTTTGTCGTTGTCGAGTACAAACAATCCTTGGATACTTTCAAAGTTCAGTAATATCGCTAGCCGGAGGATATTATAAATGGCGTAAATGACTATTGTTTTTATTCTCAAGCTTTACCGTTTTATAAGTCAGTTTTTCGCAAAGTTGCGTCTTTCCTATTAAGGTATATGTTTACAAAGCGTCAAAGACTTATGATCGCTATGTTTGACACCCAAATGATTCACCTTCATACTAAGCCCCCACACCAGTGTTAAGGTTGGGAAATTATTTTTCCGACCTTCAAACCGAATCGAATTATTAGAAAGAAAAACAGCTGGTACATAGTATGTTTTTCATTGTTTCACGTTCAGCATTAAAATCAAACATAGAAAATCAATATCTTCTACATCGCCATGCAATAACAAGAAAAAAACTCAGCTCGTATACGTCCCCACCAAAGGGAACGAGCCTACTCTGAATAGGGCGATAGGGCCTTAGTCGACCACGTGGGCCCAGTACGGATTGGGCGACTTCACACAGAACCTTTGGATTTCTGTAGGTGAGTGCAGGTTTCCTCACGGTGTTTTCTTTCACCGTAAGAGTGCCGAATAAACGTACATATGAAATTAGGAAACCGTGAAGTGGTGGGATTCGAACCACTACCTCCTGCGCAGCAGGCAACAGCCCTATCTACTACACCCTCTGGCTTGTAAACAACTAAGTATACTTTCAGTATTTTCCATTTGATTGCAAACAAAGTATAACCTTCTGAACAATAAATGAACTTCAGCTTATCTTTCCACACTTGGGCAAACATATAAATCAAAGAGAAAGCATGAGTTAAATACTCATGCGATAATACAGAAAAAGTAAATATTTATCATGTTTTCACAGCAGCGAGATCAAACTCAATATGCAATATATTATTCAATACTTACTTTGTTGTTCGGAATAAACAAAATAAAAAATAACTACACATTATATCTCATCTTTTGACTTTAGTAATTAATTACTATTAGGTCATTCACTTACATAATTAATCGTCATCCAAAGTCATGTTTCGGGACTTCGGAGCCCCTTCAACAGGTTTTTGAGTAGTAGAGGGTGTTTCCGCGGTCGCGGCGGTTAATTACTAATTATAGTTACTATGTCTCACTTAAGTTTAAGTAAATTAACTGTTTGACCTTTTCGAAGAGTTCGTACCTACTTTGTTTAAGTAAATTATGTAATTCTTATTAGAACCAAATTTGAAGTTAAATTGTTATTTTGAACGGGATTATTATTAACGCGATTATATTATTCAAACCCACGATCTTCGGCGTTACGTGCCGATGCCTTAACATCTAGGCCACCGTGACTTCAAATGCCTCCGTCTAAATTAGTCGTAGTCATAGCCAATCTAATTATATTCCTTTGATCTCATTTAATTCAGTTTTTAAATGTATAATAATTGTTTCTTATGCAATTGCTTTGGGATTTCCTGACATGGTTGTGTAAATGTACTGAAATAAATAATAATTTTTATTTTCTTCTTTATTGAGATTTCCTGATTTCGGATCAATCAAACATTATAATTAGTTCTGCAAAATATAATAAATATTTGGAAACATTACACTAGATTTCCTATTCCTAGGCTATCATCCTTTTTCACGCTACATTTTCCAAAAGAAAAAAAATAGCTATCACCCAACAAGTCCTATCTCGCAAAAATCAAATCGTTCCTAGCACAAAAGGCACTAAATAAACATAAAATAAAGTGGCAATACAGTAAATAGCAATTCCTGAAAGTAAACCGTTCGTACGGGCACAATGACACCGTTGCACCTTCCATTTATCTCTTTAAAAATGTATAGGCCAAGATAAGGTAGTGTCGCAAAGAAAATGGTATAATACATTTTGGGGATATCAGTCCGATTGTGATCAGCGGGCTTTGAGGATGCAAATATTTCGAACTCGTTTTGGGAAATTGGAAAGAAAGGAATTTGGCTATCAATCTGTGTAATGCACGGGCTATTAGGTGAGTGTCTTTAGTGGGCTGGATTTCCTGTAACGTCTCTAAAGACAATTTAGACAGCGTCATTCAAGCTCATGGCCATTTTTAACAAGAAATAGAACAAGTATTTATATCTTCCATCGACAGCTAAGTATAGCTTGAATACATTAAAGGCCAAAACTCTTACTCTTTACGCTCTGTACTCTGTAACTCTGTCCGACGCACAATATTACTGTTTTGAAAAGAATTCTAGAAATGGAAGTAGGTAGATAATTCATGCTCTTAGTAGTGGGTGGTAGTGGTTACTAAAATTAGTTTACACCTACACATTTTATATTTTGACATTTCGAAAATCATTATCTACTCACAAACGTTCGCTATGAAAATATAAAACATACCGTTAGAATCGTAAAGTTGGTAATACATTTATTCTATTTTCGCTATGGATCGAGATGAAAGAGAGGAATGATAACAAAAAGCCCTTTGAGGAGTGCCTTTTTCTAGTTATTAATTGGTAAAAGGAAGCAAAGAGCAAAGATGATTACTCCGTCAATATAACTGAATATAATTGAAGTGGGCCAATGGCGGGGGAAAAAAACCTTTAATATTGTTGGTAATATTATTAGTATTCTATTTTTGTAATATAATAAAAGGGATAAGGAAGACGTATGTTTTTTATAAGGCACATTGTGAATCCTATATATTTGATCCATTATTTTTTACCTACATACGAAAATTCTAATCTCATCGGTAGATTGTTTTGACAAGTATGTTCATCAAATTTTCGATGGCGACGGCCTATCTCAATGATGTCAAAAATCTACCGGGGACTTGTTTTTGTGTTCAGCTGCACACTCCATTCTTCCAATATCTAATCCCGATGCGACAGTATGGCCGTCACGACCAGAGAGAAATCGTCCGTGAGGCCAGCTGTTTACATGTCCATCCGACAGCTTTGAAACCATGGGAATTAACCCAGAGTCGAAAGCCCGACTATATACTCTATCAGTATAAACTCTCCAAATTGAACCTATCTATCTACATTTTTGTACCTTATTTATTTATGTCAATTTGTCTTTTATGATGACAAAAGACTTTTGACGTTTTAATTTATTCACTAAAAATTGTCTATTTAATATAAATATAATATAAAATATTAAGAATGTAATACAGTAACAATAAGTAATGTGAAATCTCTCGAATATGAATTTTGTGACTTTAAAGAAACTTCAAATAATACTCGAAGTTGAAATTTCCATTCATTATTTAGGAGAGTTGGTGTCTATCTTAAGTAAACAATTTGAAACTGCAAGATGAATCCTAAACAGTTTCTAGACGTCCTATAGACAACTTTCAGACTAAATTTAATTACACAAATTATTATACGAATATGCTTTTCATTTCGTGTTTGAATTTTGAGAGATTGGTTTAATAGTATTTTCAACCAATATCAAAAACTACAGAGTTTTCTGATACTTTTTGATTAGTTGTAAAAATAACTAAGTAAAATAATATTTTCAAATAAAACAATTTATTTTGATCAAGAAAGTATTTCTATAGAAACTAGAAACAGTTGATTCAATACTGCAGAAGGATAATTTATTGTTAATAAATTGTTATTAATATACATAATAACATTGCAAATGTACTACACGCATAAAAATATTAGATGTTTTAAAGAATGTTTTACATTCAAATCGACATTAAATAAAAAAATAAAAAATATTATATGTCGTGTAACCTTTTGTTATAATGAAATAAACTTAGGATGAACTAACCAAATGAACTTGTTTGAATTTTACATACTAATCGAACCAATATGCCAAACATAGGAATCAAATAAATATGATTTTATTTTAAAACAATATAGGTAGGTCAACCATGTTGAAATCAAATAAAGTTTATATAACTATTTCTTCTTTCAAACAAATGAAATATGTGCGCTGCAATTTAGATGGTAATAAAACAATATAACAATATAATTTTGAAACTGGAACATTGCCTTTGTTTTACAGCACAAAGGGATTAAGGGAAACTTTGTTGTAACTACAAAATACTGGACAAACATGTGTGACACTGACAATATGACAACGTTTTGTTCGTCCTGGCTTTTAGGCGGTGACGTCATTCGAGCCTTATGTCAAATGGAACCCTTGTCAAGGGACAATCCTCTTAGGTCCCTTCAACGAAAACATAACGAATATTCCCTTGAAACGTAATTTATACTAGTTTCAGCTGAAAATCTGACTAAAGGATTTGTTATTATCATTTGAAATCAATTTATCAAAGTAATTTTCAAATTTAAGATATTTGTTTCTTTATTTTTTTTGTACCAGCAAACATCGTAGTTACTGGGGTGGTAGCCAAACTATTGAAGATTATTTATACTTCGGCTTGACCAACGCGCGTTATCACCTTTTTGCTACGGCGTAGTAGTATAGCAATCGATTTGTAGCACTTGCTACGGAAGAGCGTATCAGGTATTCTGTTTTGCGATACCATGATGATTAAACCCACTTATCAAATTACTTTTTTTTTCATATAGATAGATACATTTTTATTTTTATATTTTTTTATAAAGCAGTACACTAGGCAACTTGAAATTAATCTGCAACATTATGTATGTATTATGTACCTCTTTACCTTCCGAAATCTGCTATACTACGCACTACCGAGCATAGTCTGCATCTTTGACGCCCCGAAATATGGTCCCACCTATCAAAGTACGAACAAAGCCGACTAAGTCTTGTATTATGCAAACAAGCATCATGTAAGGTGCGGATTTATGAGGCAAGTTGGGGCAAGTCGCACGCTCCGGGACTGTCTCACTATGCGCCGTATATTCATATTTGCCCCGACATACTCTCTCACCCCGGGGAGGGGAGTGAAGGGGATTTATGACGTAGGTGATGATTGGGAGGTTTATTGGGAGTAATTTAGTTTACTGTTTGAGAAATTAAAGTGACAAAAGCGTATAAAATGAAAGTTCTAGACTTACATAAACTATATATAAACCGGCAAAAATAGATAATAATGTTACAATCAGATTTATTTACTTGAAAATCAATCATAATGTTTCCGAGTGTTCGACATTCATCAGAAAGGCATTCATCATATAGCCTTTGCGCTCAAACATGATGGATTATGTCCTAAAATACAGACAGTGATTTTTTGCCACCTTAGATAGCATTCACTCTTATCTATAGTAAGTATTACTACCTCAAGCGCTTAACCGAAAGTCTGCCCGTAATTTAATAAGATAAGATAGAGACGCAAGATAATTTAATAACCTTAAAAGAAGGTTCAACGAAACCTGTTATAACGATACAGTTATTAGATCTAATTAAAATACATTACCCAGATTAAACCATTAACTTTCCATTCAATGTATCCCTAAGGAGCTTGATTCTTCAAGTTTTAAGCTAACTTAGAAGTTTTATTAACGAAACAAATGAATGAAGGTTTCCAATTAAGTGCTTAAGGTGCGAAAATTAACTTAAAGTTTTGATGGGCTTAACTCTTAATGGATTATTAATTAATTATTTTAGATAAGTTCGCAAAACCTCTAGATTATGATAAAGTTATAAAACAATACGAAACAATTCTAACTTAAACAATATTTTTTTAATTGATAGTTGAGTACTTCGTTTGAAAAGATTGATAATTTTGTCTTTCATGAACATCTAATGCCTCAAACACCATCAGAATGTAGTACAAGCTTAATTTTTTTCAGGCATATTGTAATGCAAGTAAAATTGAGTGGAGATTCGATGGTTCTGGACTGAAGACTTTTGAGGCTCTACTTACCCAGTAAGGGAAAGAGGCATGGTTGTATGTGAGAACCAATGTTAAACATTTTAAATAAAACAATAAAAAAAATCAATAACTTTTTATACGCACTTTTTTTAAGTGACTATTTATAAAGTGTAGTGAATAAATTAACCAAGGACATAAACCCTGGAAAGCCCTTTCGGACAGACGTGTGTCAGTGGCAGGCCGAAATAGCCTGCAATCACGCTTATTTGCTGTATCCACAGTATCATTTAGTCGAAATGTCACCAACAGTAATGGAATCTGACCATAGAGACAAAACGACAAGTTATAAAAAAAAAGATAACTAAAAAGATTATGTGAAATAAGATTGACTCATTGTGTTTAAATTTTTTTTCTTTATTTCTACACTCATGTTTTAATGTTTAGAATTCGTCTATAGGAGTCAGTTCATACCGGGAAGCAACGCGACACGACGCGGCTTGAAGCTGCTTGAACTTGAATCTCGTTGTACCAAGAAGTGATAGGCTGCATCGCGCGGTGCAGCGAGTAGGATTAGAAAATTCTTTCACGTCATATCAAAATCTTGCATCTACTATTTTTATATTTCAAGCCTAAAAATTCTAAAGTATGTAGATTCAGCTGTCTTCTCTATCACGTATTATTTCTATGGCCCCAAAAGCATGCGTCACTCAACAGTCCACAAAAATAGGTTCATTTTAAATGGGATAAAAAAGTGGGAGCTCACGTGCCCAAAGGCCATCAATTATTCAAGTTTGGTCAGGGCTCGCACCGCGGCTAAATAAATTTACACCGACCCCCGCGGGAATATTATTATTTCCACTTAGGTGCAAAAGTGTCATTAGGACGCGTTTTATTATGCTTTGATGATGAATTGAATTTGTGTAGGTGAAATTGATCAGTTTCTTGCAGCAATACAGAAGACGTAGTAAGACGTAGTAAGTCTGACGATATTTTGAGTTAAAATTGAGGTGGACAAAAATTAAAATTAAAAACAAAAATAACTCAATATAGCGTGGGTGAATTTGCATTGAGTGTATTAAAATGTTATTCGCAAAATTCCTGATATTTTTACATGAAATAAACAAATTGAGAAGCAAAAATGATACACGTGAATCCAAATATGAACAAATAATTGATGTATCGGACATTAAAAAGAATGTATCGCAATCACAAACCCAATTACATAGGAATCGTTATTGAAGTAAACGCAATTCATCCACATGCAAATTATCCAGTGAATTATTGTCAGATGTCTAAAAGAAAGATTTATACGCAGCTGTATAGCCGGTTATTGAAATATATGTCCCCAAAGACAATACACTGATACTCGGATTTATATACGACGTAGGATATAAAGCTTTATTTTGCAACACAAAGGGCATAAAGTTCATTGAGAGTATAGTCGCATCGAAAAACAACAAAATAGATATTACGTTAAATCCAAATAAAAGCAGCAAAGTGTAAATTTTGTTTGGATAATAATGGTTCTGGAATTTGTTTCTAAATACTTAAATAATACACGGACAGTTTGCCAATATAGTGATGCCATGTGATTGTTGAGCAGCTTTTCGTCAGTGAAAAACTCAGTGAAAAGCAACCAATTTTGTGTTCCAATTTTCGAAAGTTTTAGTAATTTTATTTGTTTTAAATATAAGATATTGTACACTGGTAGTTTTGTCAAATTCTAATAAATAAGGAACTCCGTATTAAGCTTATAGGCACATATAATTAAGTGCTTAAAAAATAAACCTCCAAAAAATATTTTTATTATAGAGTCCTACTGTCTGTTATCTTATCTCACAACTTATCTGACAATTTTGTGAAAGTTATTTTCAACAGAACCCTAAAAACGCGAAGCAAAATAGGAATGAGTCGTTTTGCAATGAAGCATAAATCCAGCAAATGGCATTTGCATGCAGAACAAGGGGCCATTAATTCCATAGTCGGTAGTACGGTGGAAGTTATCTGTGCTAATAATAAAACTGGATTGAGTTGGACTACACTTACAGGCAGGAAATGTGGCCCAAACATTATATAATTCCTAAACTACAAATGAATTAAATAAAAAAAGGTTTAGTTAATTTTGTTAAAGAATTGGCACTTATTTGCATGAAAACCTTTAAGATTCGAATAAAATGTATCCCTCGTTTAATGTAACTTTAATTTGTACCTACATTTATGGTAAAAATAACTCGGCAATTATGAATTTTGCAAATCCTGTTCTTCAAAGGTACTAAAAATATTTCCAATAATTACTAGAAATTGAAATTTATGCTTACGGCTGACAGAATTTAAAAAATGAGTACCTAAGGTGAGTTATACTTTTTTTATTCAAGTGGCGCAGGTAGTGGCGCAGTCATCGCAATTACACGTTCATAACGGGGCCGTCAAATCTATGTCATCGCATCAGACGGTAATTTTTTTGGCACATCAAAAGATTAGGTACTGTAGCATGGCCACCTGTGGTAGGTACACCCCGTCCCACTGAAGAGTCGTGCGCCACCGGTGGTAAACCCCGGTCTGAAAGTATTAAACTTATGAAATGTGTTCGACGGGCCGCATTCTCTGCCGACGAGTGTATTTTGCTTTTGCCCCGTTGTTCGGAGGACGCTCTTGATGGAATGTCGATTGCATGTATTCGTTGTTGAGATTTGGTTTACGTGTCTTGTATTTTTGTTATTCGCCGGATTTGGTACATTCGAAAATTTCTGATAGGTACAATCAAAAGGCACATGCCGCAAAAACTGCAGACCGCAACTCTACCTGAATTTGAAGTGATCTGTTTGTAGGAGCCTTAGCAAATTTAAATTAGGTTTTTCTGTCATAATAAAGTAATAACAGACATAATATCATTGTCTAAACTAAATATTATACATATACTTCCAATGAAACCAATATATCTCTCTGGTGTTGAGCAGCCATATCAACAGAGGTAAAGTTATGCGCCTTGAGAAATATGGCGGTCTCTTACCGTCGGTTTAAATCATGGTTGCATTCGAGATGACGACGATGGCTGCTGTGATAAAGTGTCTTCACTGCTTTCAGATAACGATAACGTAAGTACAAGTAGCAAATAGTATAGTGTAGTGCCACCGACGTATCTGGTCAGGTGGCAATATTTAAAACTATAACTTGGTTAGGTCTGACAGCGATTGAAGCGATGACAGCTATAGTGGCGACGCTTTCAACTGAACAGACAGATACTGAATAGACAATAATAGTCGGTCGCACACAGTCTTGTCTAAAATCACTGTCAATAACAATTTGTCAGATATGGAGGAAACTGTTTCTAAAGTTAATGCTCTGCCTACATTGTAAGGTATATCGACATTATTATTATGTATGTTTCTATACAAATATACGTATCTACGTCCATGAAAAGAATTATTAAGCCACGAGTAAAACCGCAGGATACAAAGCTGAGTGTGCAGTAGGTACCTACAATACAACATTATCGGAAAGTCTATGATAGGGATGTAGGAGGTGGTTACTTGCCGACTTAGTTCATTAGAAAGACAATGAAACTGTGAACGTCTTATGCATAGATGATAATTACCTACTTATGTTTTAGAAGTGAAATCGCACTTTCGCGTTTTGTAGGTGTACTTTTGTGAATGGTAGATATATTTTCCCGTGGTAAAAAGCCAAAAAATATTTCTAACGGATTAACTTATACTTATAATGTACTACACAACAAAAAATAATTTAAATGCTTAATAAACGTGAGTAGCTACATCATAGCGTAAATGAAACCAAAGTATAATGACACTGTAAAATACCTAGTTTAACATGTTCCGCCTCAGTTTCGTTCTAGTGGAAATAAAAATAAAACACGGCACAGAATTAAGCTGCAAACTGTAAAAGGAACAAAACCTAGCGAAATCCGTTTAGTGGATTACTACGTAGCTGCAGGCAAAGTGATATACTGATGCTGAATTTTTAAACAACTTTAAGTTAGTATGCGAAAGTGTACAGACTTTATTTCAGGTGGTAACCTCTACACTTTCTTTTAAGTCTAACTGGTAAATTCTTTTTTGACTAAATAGAAGAAAACATTTTCTAAAGTGTTTTTACTTAGCTGGTTGAAATGCATCTGTTATTTTTCAAGGAAGAATTGGAATGGTAACAATTCTAACATTTCTTTTTGGACCAAATGCTATTCCACCAGTAATAGTTATTATTCTTTAACTCAGTGCTAATGAGCTAAGTGTTGTACCTAAATGTAAATGTTGTTCCAAGATATAAATTAATAATTAATTTAGTACTTTTACACCATGGATTTATATGCAGCAAGCTACAGCCAAAAATAAGGTTCTAGTACCTAATAGTTTAGATTTGAGATGACTGCATCTAACATAAGACCGTGGTACCGTTACCTATTTGACTTTTACCTTTAGGGCACCTATTTCTATAGAAAATCTGGCAGATTGTTCTGGGTCCGGTTGTCCATGTTCTCGTTACAGGGAACATTAGTAGATTTCCCTTTGAAATAAATATTTAGATTCTATGAGAGTGTGATTGTATTAAAAAATACAAGATAGGTACAATAAACTGTCTCTACGTGCAACACCGCGATCGAAATCTGTGCGTGACGCGTCTACTCAAGAACATATTTTATTCATAACACCTCATCGTTCATACGTGCAATAACAGTTTCTGTTCTGTACCAATGGGGCTGGAAAAGCGAGAAATAAATCCAATTTGTACCGGCATATATCATGGTCAGAGTGAGCTCACGATTTATTCACAATATCATCCTCCGTGTTGGTCTGTGCGCAAGGATTTATATTGACGGATACGACAAAGGCGTCAATGTGTTTCGTTCAGTCTTTATGATCAATCTTCAGAGCTACTGAATTGTGTTCAAGCTAAAAATTCGGGAAGCTACTACTTGAATTTCACCTTTTTTACTGGAAGTTTCTTGCTTTCATGTGCATGAATAAGTATTCCTTCAGGTGTTAGGCAATTAGTACTCGCAGTGTAGCTATGGTTATTTGTATGGCACACAAATAAATCCAAATGGCATAGCTCAGTTTCAATCCTCAATACGGCCTGTTATCTTTTCTTGCTCATTACTAGGCTAAGAAATTAGTCTTTGTCGCATCTAAAGAGTCATGAATCCTGGACAATATCACCGCACCGCGCAGTGTTAGGCAGTTAGTACTCGCGGTAGGTATGGTTAAAAAGAGCAACGCAACAGATTACGGTTTGTTTCTTGCTCAACACTGTAGGCATATTCCTGAGAAATGTGTCTCTGTCGCGTCCATAGAGACATAAAACCTAGAAAATATCACTGCAGTATTAAGCAGTTAGTAACGGTAGGTATGGTTATTGGCACGGTGCGGCGCACACTTTAAATTAAACCAAGAGAGCATAGACGCAACAGATTTCGATTTATTTCTTGCTCAACACTGTAGGTAGCTATATTCCGAAATGTGTCTCAGTCGCATCTATAGAGACATGAATCCTGGACAATATCACCGCAGTGTTAGGCAGTTAGTACTCGCGCGGTAGGTATGGTTATTGGCACGGCGCGGTGCACACTTTAAACCAAAAGAGAAGACGCAACAGATTACGATTTATTTCTTGCTTAACACTGTAGGTATAGCTATATTCCGAAATGTGTCTCTATCGCATCTATAGAGACATGAATCCTGGACAATATCACCGCAGCGCGCAGTGTTAGGCAGTTAGTACTCGCGGTAGGTATGGTTAAAAAGAGCAACGCAACAGATTACGGTTTGTTTCTTGCTCAACACTGTAGGCATATTCCTGAGAAATGTGTCTCGGTCGCGTCCGTAGAGACATGAAACCTAGAAAATATCACTGCAGTGTTAAGCAGTTAGTACTCGTGGTAGGTATGGCTATTGGCACGGTGCGGCGCACACTTTAAATTAAACCAAGAGAGCATAGACGCAACAGATTTCGATTTATTTCTTGCTCAACACTGTAGGTAGCTATATTCCGAAATGTGTCTCAGTCGCATCTATAGAGACATGAATCCTGGACAATATCACCGCAGTGTTAGGCAGTTAGTACTCGCGCGGTAGGTATGGTTATTGGCACGGCGCGGTGCACACTTTAAACCAAAAGAGAAGACGCAACAGATTACGATTTATTTCTTGCTTAACACTGTAGGTATAGCTATATTCCGAAATGTGTCTCTATCGCATCTATAGAGACATGAATCCTGGACAATATCACCGCAGCGCGCAGTGTTAGGCAGTTAGTACTCGCGGTAGGTATGGTTAAAAAGAGCAACGCAACAGATTACGGTTTGTTTCTTGCTCAACACTGTAGGCATATTCCTGAGAAATGTGTCTCGGTCGCGTCCGTAGAGACATGAAACCTAGAAAATATCACTGCAGTGTTAAGCAGTTAGTACTCGTGGTAGGTATGGCTATTGGCACGGTGCGGCGCACACTTTAAATTAAACCAAGAGAGCATAGACGCAACAGATTTCGATTTATTTCTTGCTCAACACTGTAGGTAGCTATATTCCGAAATGTGTCTCAGTCGCATCTATAGAGACATGAATCCTGGACAATATCACCGCAGTGTTAGGCAGTTAGTACTCGCGGTAGGTATGGTTATTGGCACGGCGCCCACTTCAATCCAATCTCGCCGGGTATGGCAGACGCGATACAGTTTGCTATGCACACGCCGGCTATAAGCCGAGCCCAATATTTGCCCTGCAACCATCAATCATACGAGGGACAATTGATTACATTTTTGGAATTGTTTCGTTTTTATGTTCTGATAAATAAAATGTGGAAATGTTGTTTTTTCCATTAATTCTCTTATACATACTCGTAATTAACAAATCTGGAGGGGAACAATGAGTAATTCATAAAGTTATTTTCATTCGTAAAATCATTGCAAGATCACATCTTTTATCACCACTTAATATTACAAAATGATCACTGCAATTAAATAGAACATAGTAACCGAGAAATATCTTCCAAAGACTTGAGGTAAGGACTGCTCGGCCAATTAGTGAACCTTCCAAGTTCACCAACTGGTTGAGAAATGTTTACAATACCTACCCACGAACCCCGAACTATTAACATCAGTAGTAGGTACTAGGTATACACCTGTATCTATCTAGCCTTACTTCCACTGAAGCCAAAACTAGGTTGAGAGTTTTTATACAAATCCGATTTCAAGGAAGTCTACATATTGATTTTAAGGAAGTGCTCCCCTTGTGTTGAAGGTCGGAATTATCGGTCAATAAATGGGCCAGTATTAAATCTGAATTTTTCTTTTTTTTCAATTCGTGTTTCTCACATAAACACTGTTAGATATTTTCAATTCTCTTAGTACTTTTTTACTAAGCTACTGACTAATATGTCGTAGAGAATGCAGCAAAACAAGTTTTCTATCAAATGTGCTATACAATATCAAAAGTACCTCAGCAGTAAATGTAAGGGTAAAACGTAAATGAAAGGGAAAGTGGTAAACAACCACAGGAACGCAAACTATCCCACTACTTCTTCCAAGGGGTAGTTTATAGGTTAGTTGAACAACCAAACAAGATAAAATACTTTCGGCAAGTTTGTAAACAGATTTTGTTTCGTCTTCTTAATTGCAAATTCCGTAGTAACGGACAACATTCTGTTACGGCCGCGGAGTCTTATTTCCTGGGAGCTGGATAAGGCAAGGCTTAATTTGGAGTTAGTATAGGATTAGCATTAGGATTATCATTACGATCCTTGTGATAATCTTCATAAGGTAAATAAATAATAAACTAAACTAAATGACATTGTCGTGTACTCTTTACATTACAGTAGAAACGGAGAGTGGCAACTATATTTTGCCACAGAATATATAATAGTACTAGATTTTGCGGGCTTTTTATGGGAACCTCCATTAAGATGTGCATGCTGGCGGGACCAAGAATGTCATAAAATAAAGCCTTAATTTAATACCTATACATTCCGTTATACAGATATGAAGACAGGTAGGTACATGTACCAAAATTTTACACCAACTAGTTTCAAGATTTTGGAAAAACGCATTCAAATATTTAGGTTCCGATCATTTACTAGTACCTTATATGGAAGTCCAATAAATTCGTTTGTGTTCGTAGCTATGTTTTTAATTCTAGTTACCGAAAGTTATTCATATTCAGTTACATATATTATTGTGAGAGAGCTTAGTTTAAAAAAATGTTAAGTCCACAACATAGAACACTTGGAAAAACCTACAACACTAATAGCTCCTCCCAAACACGATTTCTTTCCTCCTCGCAGCAAAACCAAGTTCGGGAGCGACTGCTTAATTAAATCATCAATAGAGAGGTCCCGGAGGACCGCAACCGTGATGTATTATAACAGACCCGAATGGAGGAAGTGTAAGGGAAATCTCAGCTGTACTGTAGTTGGCAGAAAGAAGGAAAATGTTGCGCGATTAATGCTCAGACTTAAGAATAAAGTCGGTAGTCGTGAGTTCAATTCCCGCAGGGGGAATATGAACTGACCATCTTCGAAAAAATGTATTACGTGCTTTGGAGGGCACGTTAAACTGAAGGTCGCTGCTTTGAAAGCGGTCGTTGGACAAACCATGTCAGAAGGCTTTTGGGCGGTTTAGAAACTCTGATTCCTCGTTTCGTCCATACACTCGAAAAGAAGAAAAACACAAATAGAAGAAAAAGAAGTTGAGGCGTGATTGTGTGCCTATTTAGTATTAATTAAAAAATTCGTCAGTACCCCACAACTGTCTGTTTCCTAATAAGCCAAGCTCTTGTTGCTAAACGGGGGCACTTACTTTTACGATGGTATCAGTCTTTTGAAATATGCAGCTCGCAATTTTCAGCTGCCAAAAACCTCCATTCATTGGACCTCTCGCTTTGAGGAGGCAAGGACCTCTTGCCCAGCCGATTTGAAAGCAAAGTCAAGTGTCTATTTAGGGAACAACCCACTGGAAAGTTTGAGATTTCTTCGTAATTTCAACATGTTGCCACTAGAAATTCGCGGCCCGACGTCTGGTTTTGTAAATTCGTCATAACGAGTTGAGTTAGATGTGATGATGAATAGAAACACTTTAAAGAGACTTTTGTACCGTGCTGGACTAGGAGTGACAGAAAAACATAGAATGGGGCAGCTGCATCTCCTCCCGGGCATGCTGTAAAAATAGCTAAGGGATTAGAGGGTTTCAGTATATTCAAATCAATTAAGAAGATGGGCTGGCCTGGCAACCACTACAGCAGAATACAGATCTAATTGTATCTAAAATAACCCTCAAAACTTGTCAGACGTGGCGGAATGGATGTTTATTTAGGACTTTGACGCTCTGTCTACCCCATTGGGGATAAAGGTGTGATTTTATGTATATATGTACATCAGCCGCAACAGTCCACTACTACTGGTCATGGAACTCCTTTATTTGAGGGTTACCTATTACAAGGTGTACTCGCTGAAATCGCTTCGGTGGGGAAGTGGGTTGGCGAGCGCAGATTGTGGGGTGATGCTATTTTGATCCGGCACCATGCGAACTTTTACAAACACAAAGCCAGATAAAATTCTCCGACTCTCGGATTGCATGTTCCGAACAGATAGAACTACCTAGTTACGTCATTAAAAGTTCTCGATACGAAGCCTCAAGCATTCAGTAAGCAATTTTACTTAGAATTTTCCGGCTTCAAGTAAACCGCTCTGATTTCGACTGACCTCATTTCATAACTTTGTTGTTAAGCGGGTTTTGTGCCAATAGAGATCTTATCACGAGCAACGCGTTGCTGCTTGATATGGGATTGACACGCCTCAAAAGAAGGGACCTAATTGGATTATAAAACTGGTCAGAATATAGTATAATATTTTATTTATATTATTATTTTGATGAACGTTTTCGCAATACGATGTTTGCTGATAGCTCATACAAGTTGTATGCAAAAAATAAATTATATTATAAGCTGTCTGCAATCATCATAATTTGATAGTTTTTTTACATTTCTAGATTTGCGTCATGATAATAATTATATCTTCATACCTTTCATGTTAATAGGTGAAAAACTGAAGTTTTCACAGGGGCGCGGCATACAGACGGACAGACAGACAGACAGACAGACATGGCGAATTGATAAGGGTTCCTAGTTGACTACGGAACCCTAAAAAGGCCTTTTTATACCAAATGACTCAAACCACTGCTGACATGGGAGGGCCATTATTTTTGTAAAATTATTTTAAAACTGCGTCCAACCATGTCACTTAAACAGATTTTTAGTGACCCCTTGCAGAAAATGCATAGCAATTTCTCGAATAAACGTCAGAAACGGTAACCGCAGCTGATCCAGGCGTTGAGCAGCTGAATCCCCTGGCAGAGTCACGTTCACAACGTATAATGTCTGGAAATTCAGCTTTTTGATTATGTAACTGTCTACGACTTCACGCGACATTCCGCTCGCATTTAAATACATCGCTTCTTAGGTAATGTAGTTGTTAAAAGTTTTCTTTGGTAAGCGTAGTTGTAAGTATATTAAAATCTGTAGCTAGCTACTTATCATATCATAGATAGGCAGGGTGAGACAAATTCTCTGAACTGAATTAATTGGCAGCGAGTGATAAACGTTACATAGTTCATGATTAATAAATGAATTAAGCATGTTTGTAGTAAAAATAGCACTGTTGAGTGCGTAAATTCTCAAAAATACCTATATTTGTAATAGAATGAATTTTATCAGTTATTCACACACTTCAAGTGCACAATTTAGATCTATATTTTGAGGATGGTAGGTATGTTCTATCGCTTACATAGAGACATAATAAAACGATATAAAAATTGACATGAAAGGTTGAAAGGAAAGCAATCTTTGCTCCGTGTAACACTTCCATGATGGATTTCCGAGCTGCGAAAAACCATGTGTTTTTTTTTTAATATGTTTATGTATTCCTTTATTTTTACTTAAACATTCCATAAGCTATGTCTCGCAATTAAATTAACACCATGTACCTATATTTCAAGTTGAGGCCTAGTTAATAATTAATACGATTTATCTATCTATCAATTTAATTATTCTCGTTTAAAAGGTTTAAAATTAAAGGCATATTTTTAATAGCAGTCTATTTCCAGGATCACCAGCCAGGGTTAATGCCACTTTGCTCCGTGTAACACTTCCACGGTGGATTGCCGAGCTGTAGGCACTCTTCCACTTGGCGCTCGCCGAACGTCGCTGTGGCTCCTAGGTTTGGTGTTCCAAGTACTGAAAACAAATAAACAGGATGTATTAGAAAGAGAAATATTGTACTTTTTTGATACTTTACCAAGCTCTAGTCCATCTACCACCGAGAATTTTTAACTCGTTTTAGTTTACGACGACGACTGCCAGCAGAGGTTTATCCGAAACATCATAACCTGGGCCTTTTTCAGGACGTACACACTAGGAGAGCATGCTCTTACAGCGACAGCATAGATATTTTTTTTTACATAATTTTAATTAACCTTACCCTATACTTACAATGATCAACGCTTCGCTTCACTACGGTTTTCTGTAAACGACAAAATAAACACACTTGAATTTTTATTTTTTATGAAGTAACCTAACTTGTTTCAAGCTATAAAAATAATTATTCTGCTGTTATGGTAAATTATGCAATTAGTTGAGAGCACTGCAATGCACCAGCGCTATAAATGTCATCCAAGTACTCTGTCTACCTACCTACACGACCATATTTGCCTGATCAGAAAATTTCTATAAACTGCACATAAGGAAAAGATAGTATAGTCTGAAAGCTGCATGTCTTCACTGACAATCCGTCACTAACACCAATAAAGAATCCTGCCTGCCCATGACAGATTTAGAGAAAATGGATTTTATTAAACCGTTCACGATTAACCTACTCCGTAAATAATTAAAGCGTGATTACGTCTATAAATGTAATAAAATATCTGAACGGCATAGGTAATAAAATGAGAAGTGAAAATATATGAAATCGAGGATTTATTATTCAATTTTATTTATGGAGGTCGCCAGTAGTACACAATTTACAATATTTACTGGAAAACATAATGTACCTACGCTCCATAAATATTGAATGGTAGTAATATCATTCAGGAATTTTGACAACCATATCTAATACGCTAGGTAACGGTTGTCACATATTCAAGTAGTCCTATTTCTTTGTAAAACAAAAGGCATTTTGTGCTTCACTATGTTAGGTAAAAATTGAAAAAATGCTAGAATCGGTAAAACAACATTTGCCGTTACTACCTTTAGGTACTATTAGTAATATTTCTATGCTGTTACTTATTAATAATGACTACACTTGCAAAATTGCTCGTTACATGGATACTACTATTTTTATATCTTTTCTCTGTTTTACGTATTTCCTATCTATGAGCGAATATTGAAATATCTGGAATGGTTATAAACAACAACGATGTTAAATTAAGATAATATTTCGTTCCGAGGAATTTCCAATACTTCTTCGATACTATGAAAATGCTCAGCATTTTGTAGCATTCGATCCACTCCTTTTCTTTGAAGTCACTTAGCTTTTGTTTACAGAACCATTTTCATACAGAAATGTTATTTTTACTTTACTCGAAACTAAATTTGTGATACTTGATATTATACTTGTCGATGAAGTTCGACTTTTTTATAAGTAAGGGTATTATCACTGCGGTTTAGCAAAGATAAGAGACTGCTCATAGAAGTTGAATGCAAGAATGACATTGGCCAATTCACGCCGTCCAGTTACTAATTCTAATTCTTAGTAGCGCTGTCACTTTCTTAACTTAGACATAAGAACAGGATAGCAAACAAATACGTGAGTTTGACATTTCTTATCTGACATAAGACTGCTTAAATTAATTAAAATTAGTGAGCACGCTCTATGGTTATTCCTTATTTAAAGCGCCGTACGTCAAATTAAGAATGTCAAAGTCACGTGTGTGTTTGCTATCCTGTTCTTATGTCAAATTTAAGAAAGTGACAGCGCTACTAAGAATTAGAATTAGTAATAGTGCGTCCTGAATTAACACCATTTTATACCTTTGTACTGTCAGATGCCTTCTTACTGTACCTAACCGAAGTAAACATAAGGCGCATGGCATACAGGAAGAGTATAAGCGAAGTCTAGGCGGCGGTGAACAGATTTTCTTTTCTACAGAAATTAACGTCAGCCAGCGCAGCGTAGCTTCAAAGCGACGATCACGTGACAATACTATGAGAATCGATGACATGCCGTGTCGGTGACGTGCCGGCAAGTGGAAAAGCGTGTAATATAATTTTATTGATTTTCATACATTATGCCATTCACGATACCGTCGACGGTACCGTGCCGTCGCCGTTGCCGGTGCCGTGCCGTCTAGTGGAAAAGCGCCCATTGTCTCCGTGGTGAAAAAGTGCTACTCTATGTCAAAAACCGCTCCAGCCTCCGCTGTTTTTGTAATCATATCCTTAGACCAATATCCTTATCCACGTGTCAGCTGTAGGCTTTCTAGCACCTACCTGCCATTACCTCGGTTGACTAATGCAACTAATCAAAATGTATTCTGCATTCAGATAAGGATTATAAAGTGAAATACGCGTTCACCTTGACGAACGTATTTATTCCATGGAAATTATGGTGCTGAGCTATTATTCAAAACCACTTGGGTAAAACGATTTGATGGGTTTACGTCACCTACATAAAAATGTTTAGATCCAAGTGCATAATCATCGCAATTTTCTATTATGGCAGTCGACCTTCACATTCAAAATCCAAAAGATGAACTAGTCAAGTCAGCTTTAGTGCATTTTTGCTGGGGTCAAATCAATAACACCTTCTTTTTTATTGTCAAATAATTTTATGTTGTCACAGGTCGATAAAAGGATCAAAACATTTTACAACTTTATGCATACAAGTTTTACACGTCATAATAAAATCAACATAGTTGGTGTTAATGTCAATAAACACGTTTCTCCAAGACACATAGTTCTATTATTTATTGTGTGCACTCATTTTAAAATTAATTTTTACTTAGAAACGAAATGACAAAAATGAGCTTATCTCTATAATAAAAAAAAAGTTATATTAAATTAATCTATCAACTTATCGTCAATTTTTTACAAAAATACAATTCATAATACTCATTTTAATTAAGTTATTATCACCAGAACACACCGAGTTTTAAGTATCAGACACCAATCACCATATCCATAAAAATAAATACGAATTTGCTCTTACATACCGCATCACATCCTCCTAAACTGAACCAGAACAATACAAGCACACAGCAAGCAAGCTTAGCGCCTTGCATTATGGCTGACAACCAACAAAACACTGCTCCGGATGAGTGTAAGCGAATTGTAATACTGAATGTGTAGGAAGTAAAACATGTTTGCAAGTATTTCGTACATAATACTAATAATACACACACACACATAGAGGTACCACTTTGGAGGCGTTGAACTTGCTCGCCTTAATTATTTTAAAATTAACATAATATTACTTTTATCAAATGTCGTTGTAGTAAAGAGATATGATGATGATGATGATCATTGAGGATTTTTTATTTATTTAGTTGTCAACGAAATTCCCTTTTGATTCTAGACACAAGGTCAGAGAAGACGGTGACAGAGTCGACGATTGAGCGAGCTCACCCAGAAGATGCTGGCACTAATAACACCCTCACGCACCACCACGTTTGGCGCCGGACTTCGGTGAAAGGGTGGTCGCGACGCGAGCTAGGCGGTTCCTTGTGGAGCCTATCACCGTTCAGCCGGATCACGCCGGATTTCCAACCAACCATCATCCAACATAGGGTGATCGAAATACAGAAAGATACATTAATGTAAGTAAATGCAGCTGATTAAATACACGGAAACATTAAACAAGGTCGGAAGCAGTTAATACTTATTACTCTTGTTTAAATATATTGATACACTTCTACTTGAAACCAAAACAGCTGCATTTTCTGTTCCTTTCACGAAAATCTTTTCGTTGTAGAACAATAGGCACTTTCAAACCACTTCATATGAAAAGTTATTTATTTGTAATTATACTTTCAAGCCTAGAATAAAACCTCAACACCTTAAACCATTAACGCATACGAGTCCAAATATGACCACCCATTTTTGATATTTTATTTTTGTTAAGTTACCTTTACTGAGTGAAAATAACTAATAAAAAAAATGTGGTCATATTTGGACTCGTATGCCGTAAAGGGTTAAAATCTAAAATAGTGGCGCTCAGATCGGTTTCAGAAATTTTCTCTTTATAAACACTTGGTGTTGGAATTACCTTCCGAGATTTTCTTAAAGAAAAAACGACGACTAGGGTTGCTTCAGGAAGGCAGTTCAAAAGTGTTCAAAACAGCAAAAAGCTCTGGTGACCGTTTATTATGGGCGGACCGCATGCTTCTTTGTCACCTATTTTACTATCATTATCATCATCAGCCTGTATCAGTACACTGCTGGACATAGGCCTCTCCCATGGCTACCACTCAGCTCAGTCTTCAGCCATTCTCATCCAATTTCTGCCCGCTTTCTTACGAATATCATCGCCCCACCTAGTTTCAGGATCTATTTTACTATACAAATGAACCTGTGAACCTACCCATGAAACTGAACAACTTTTCCCCAGTAAATAAATATGAAAAAAAAATTGGCCCACCCATACAAAATGTTTTCAGACAGCTCGAATCATTTTGAATTTGAGGAGCGGCAATTTTTTTAAATTGCGACCTACTTAAATTTGTTTAGTTCCATGGATAGATTCACCTGGTTCACACCATAAAGTTTGGTCAGCTATTTTTTTATATAAAAAGTCTTTGCTTATACTACTTCAAAATTACCTACGGCTATCGTGTTTACGTGTAACCGATTTCTACGTCATAAAACATCGAAACTACTCGGAGTTTTACGTCTATCATAATAATGAGCGCTTGCCTTCCAAGGGCGGAATAAGGGTGCTCGTAAACGAATGAAGTAATCAAACAATTTGCGAGGTCGTAAAAACTTATCCAATCTCGTGTGACACTCGCTTATGTTTATAACTTGATTTATTAAGTGTTAACTGCTTTAGCATGATAGGGCCGCGTTAAGGGTAAGATGGGTAAGAAATAATTTAAGTTATTTTAAGTTTTTGAAGTGAAACTTCTTTAGGCGCGTTGAGAGTAAAATTTCAAGGTCGCGTCACGGGCAAATGGGGACGATTTTGGATTGTCCCGTTTGTCCCGTTACGATGTCAAAAATGTCAAAGAAGTTTCACTTCTGACACGGGTACACATCCTCTTTTTTTTTTAGTATGTTTAGAAAAAACTAAGAAAATAAGCTGAGAGTAACCTACTTATTGACATTTTATACTTTGAAGAACGTCAAAGTGGAGTGAACGTCAAGGTACATCATAGCGTAACCGTTTTAGGGTATAAGTTTATCCCTTTGGTAAGGAAATCGGAAATTATTTCTTATAATAAATCGAATTATAATATCATAATTTATCACATAAACTTAATTCAAATTTATATTATCACTACTTCCTCTACCATCTAGATTTAAAATCAAGATTCATAGTCACAGCTCTCAACAACCTGCATGCTCACGTCATAAATAAACCACACATGCTAATAAAGTTTCATGCTCGTCCCGGGAGATTTACGAGTCACCTTATTACCGACAAGACCTGTTGATATGCACGCTACCTCCCTGCAACATATCCTAACTAACCCCAGATGGTGGTCCGTGGACACTCGAATCCCATTAATCAGAAGTTGCCAAGTTGGTCAGAAGTTGCCAACTTACGGCCGTAAACCCGGTGCTATTAATGTTCTAGTGCTCCTCAGATAACTTGTTAGTTTGTTACCTGCTGTAAATATATTAGCAAGGCGCCTCTGGTCTGAGTTTGAGAGCTCTGATCTTCTAAGCAACGCCTGGTCAACATGTGAACGGGATCATAAGTTAGGTTTGCTCGTAAACTTCTGGCTGGTGATAAAACTGTTGAGGTAACCACTTAACCAGCTAAGCTAAAGTTGAAGTTAAGTATTCTGTTTGACACATTACTTATAGTGGAAAAGTAGCTAATATTACATATTTTTATTTTTGTGTATTATTTGTCTTGAATAAATCTTTAATAAAATTAAGTCAAATAAATAATATTAAATAAATTGTGATCAATCTTTAAACATAATATAATATTTATTTGACCAAAGATATCTTACAAGATTTTATATACCTATCTATTATTTTAGTTACACATGCATGACAAATGTATGTCATTTACCTATTTATTACCTACGTAAATAATACATGCAGATAATTACGTAAGTATCACAGTACTTCCTATATAATAACAGTCATCCAAGCTCATAATTTTAAGTTTTAATTTATTCTAAACATTGCCTACAAAATTAAGTCGTTCAAAACACGAAACAGGCGAATGCCTTAATAGCTAAATATATATTTTTAATATACCTACTGTGGTGTTAGATATCAAAACTTTGTATTTTTAAATTAAAAATGTACTTCTACATACTCTACATTTGTATAAATGAAGATAAAAAATCGATTAATAACGAAACTAGAAGCGTATCTATAACAACATAATTATATTAGGGATTAAACCCTATCCATTCTTTTCCTCGTTTATAGTACTAAGTATACCTATTAGTCGAAATAAAGTGCCATTGCCAACACGTGTTCAATAGTGAAAATATGTAAGAATAAATACTACTTTATATTGTTTTACAATCTTCGGGTCTTTCGCTACATATGTATAGTACAACATAATCTGGAACATACCGTTCACATAAGTAGCTACGGTCGCCCTGCTCAACCACGACTGAAAAAAGGAAGTTTCAGTAATTTTTGAGCACAGCATTACAGTCATTAATACCTTAAAGCAATTTGACCTCATTTATTCAACACCAGGCTAAATTGTGTCGTGTAAACTGAAGATTTACGATGAAGTCATTACGTTTTATGGGCCATAATTGATAGAGATAAAATCTTAGGGGCACTGAAATTGCAAAGTGGTGTTTCAAGCACGTTCGGTGTAAGACTCGCATTAGTGTTGAGAAAAATCGCTAGAATTAACATAAACGACTGGTAGCGTAGTTATTAATTACACAATTTTATAGGAGACCGACACGCAAAATGCTTTTTATGTTCAACACAAATATTATTTTTTTACTTGCAATCAGGCAATTAATACGAATATGGGTCGAGGGACTGCGCTCCGTTCATGTAGTTGTTTTGTTTTAAAAATTTGGAATGCATGACGAGATATTTAAACAATTGTGATGGAAAAGTACATCACAGGAAATATATAAAAATATCAATCCTGTTGTAAAAAGGTGTTACTATGTTAAAAACTAGTTACAAATTGTTTATTTCTGCGTTACGTTGTGTTTAGGTATTCATTTTGCCTGTAAAATGTTTGAATACAATCGCGACAATTCGTATGCGAATAAATTCACTAAATCTTGACTAAAATCGTTACCTGTAATTTTCTATCATGAGAGAACATAAAGGGATGGCAACAATTTAGTTAAGTTGGGTTCTCAAGGAATCGGTACCAATACCACACACACAATTCTAAGAATTAAAAGTTCTGCAAAAATTAAGATCTTTATTATAGGGTATGATTTATTATGAATTATGATGTAAAATATGTGACTGACTTAACGTATTTTGTCCAACTTTTGTAGCCACGCCCCTTAATCATAAACAAAGTTACAAGAACAAAGATCCCATCTGACAGAAAAATTATAGTTCGCAGTTGATTTTGTGTTATTTATTATTTTTATCGATGTAACTTACATAAAAATGGAGAAAGAAAGAAATCTAACACGAAAAGCCTATTATTAGGTCGAAAGTGCCCATATTTCGTGACCTAGTCGATCTAAGGCAAGCTAACAAACATTAAACTAAATTAATCAAAGCAGATACGATCGAAGTCGACATTGTTTACGTTTTATCAATTGTATAGGTTATCTAAACAATTTATTTTGTTTGTACAAAGCAAGAAATATTCTTGATATATATTTTCTTTCGTTGATTTGGTTTTCGTTTATTTGTATACCTACTGAAGTTCACAATGTTGTTATAGTTTCTTGAAAGGAGTGTTATTTACAGTAACCAAAGGCGATTGATGCTTGGCAGGGCCGCTCGAAACATAGGTATGAGATTATTAATTCAGGAAATTATACATGGATTTTCATGAAATTTCGTATATTTGTTGAGGTAAGTAAATAAATTGCGCAAATATACGAATTTTCATGACAAACCATTATTAACCTCCTGAAATAACTTTATCCGTTTCGAGCGGGCCTGCCAGATGTCTTGTTAGCTGACTGTACCCTAATACACGTACACCTATAGTCGTCTCTATCAACCATAGTCCTGTTTCATCGGAGTGCGGGAATGCCAGTGTACCAGTGCATGAGAATCGAAGACACAACCAAAGGTACAAAGGTGAAGGTGAAACCTTGTAGAAATTAGGGGTTAAACTCTCGGAACAATGTCATTGTCAAACCCCGTACAAACGAACTACACAATCGAAATAATAATCGTGATCCACCTCGTGATCATAATAACTTAATGATTGAATGTTTTGGCGTCAGGCACTTTACACATAATGCCATGATAAATGTTGTTGTATCAACAGGAGTAATTTGAAGCCAACACGCGACTCGACTATTAGTGGAATTATTAAATGCATGCCTACCTAATGCAGAATCGATGATGTTGATCAATGTATCGTGATTAATGACCGATGATCACGATACGATAAAGTTTAATTTAGTCTATACCATTCTGATAGTATAAATTCGAAAATTGCTGTCGCTTTGTTACCTTTCATGGTCATCTTCAAGGTAAAATGTTATTCGTTTTAAAACGTTTGGTGATCCTACCCATTAGACTAAACTTTCCTCACAGACAATAAGGCGAAGAATAATAAAACGTGTTTTTCCTATATTAATGGTGTCAGCTGATTTAGGCACTTTGATTTGAATAGAAAGACATTTGTGGAGATCAACTTGGAATTAAAATCCTACAACATTTTTGAGGCATTTGAAACAACACTGGTCATTACAACAAACGAAATTAAAAATAATTATTTTTTTTAAAACGGTATGTTTTTTTGCTTTTCTTGGACAAAAATTAAAAGGTATGACAAAAGCTCAAATTGCTTCGCCCTCAATTTGTTCTCGTCTGACTGCGCTGTTTCGTTTGTTTTCATAAAAACTCGTTTATTAGACGGACCGCGAGATATTACATTTTATGAAATTTCTTCTCACTGATTCTAGAGATAAGAGTGATGAATATAAACCTGAGTTTTCATTACGCGAAAAGAATTGTAATGAAATCATTTGTTTGCTACGTTTATTCGGTTCCCATCTCAAAAGCTAAGTGTTTTTGTGATATGGATCTAATTTTATTTTTCACGTCGCTTCCGTCTATTTATCATTTATTAGTGGATTTTTATCCTCATTTTATGATTGTGAGAAAATACCTAACTATTTTCTTATAATTTGTACCTAAAATAAAACTCTTCATTTCTTTGTACTAAAAATTTTAATCGCATAAAAATATCTATGATCATGTAAGTACGTAACTAATGTAAAAGTTATGTCAAACTAAAATAAAATTGAAGTTCATCGACTGCTTTTACGCAGGTGACTTCAAAGACGATTTAAAAAAGCATTTATCGCATTTCTTTTCTAAAACCTTAAGTAAATAAATATACGTAAGTGCAAGGCGTTGTTAGATTTTTATTCGTCCCCTAACACCCGGTTTTCTTTAGAACCATAGACTATAAATCTGTGGCGTCTTGACTCTTGAATATATTTTGCATTTTTATGCAAAGTCAAGTTGGGTCTGTGAATAGCGCGCCGTGTCACCAACTTTAAACAACTATTCTTCTAGAAATGTTGTAAAATAGAGGCCTGCGTAGTTTGAATGGGCTCTCGTTCTAAGTAGTTGTAAATTATTATTAAAAGGGTTGAGTGTGTTTGACAAACTTTAAAAATATAGACCATTTAAATATAAAGCATTTTACAACATTTGCCCATTACCACTGTTTAATACTTCAAAACTTTTATTTTATAAGTACAAATATTGATTTTTCGCAGAAGCTCAGAAGTGGGGTGATGCTATGATATTATCTGGCACTACATGGGCAAAGTTTTATTTATTAATATAAAGAAACCCTCACATAGGTATAACTTTTTTATTATCCAATGTGAAGAAAAGATAGTATTTTTTATGAAAACTGGCTAGGTAAGCTTAAACTTTGACGAAGACTTTTAATTATTATTATTAGCCATCTGAATGAACGTACTCAATCATCATTATCCTAAAAAGCAAAAAAAACGCAATCCACTTTCAAACCGATGTTCATTTAAAAAAGTAGTTCATTAGAATAGCCACCTTTTAGCTTTTAGTTTAGTTAATGTTTTAAAAATGAAGTTTGTTGCTAATGTGGGTGGGGGGTGGAGGGAGGTTCATTCATCTCTTGTAATAGCCAAGTGGAGTGACACCCTTTTAATGGAGGGGACAGAGGCCAAGTAGTTATTAATGCACTACGCCAGGGTGGTGCATTAGTTTATGACGGAAAGTGCATTTTCTAAACAGGTAAGAGATGATGATAACTTTATCAGGATTATTTCATTGTACCGCGTCTTAGCACGGTTGGTTTTTCGCGACTACGAATGATGCAAGTCAATCGAAACGTCGGGCAAAAGTATTTATTTCTTAATAATCTAAAATCAATCGTGATGAGAATTCGTAATCGAATTTTACTATGCCGAATCCTTAGCACGATTAATTACACAATCAATTTATACTTGCGATTGTTGGCACTTGGTGAAACTCCATTGTATAATGTTGTTTGTATAAAAACACTTGTACTTGTTTCACAATTTTATTAGGTAACCCTAATAAAATTGTGAAACAAGTACAAGTGTTTTTATACAAACAACATTATACACAATCAACATTTAATGTTTGTCAGGACTTATGTAATCCTTCATAATATTTAATTAAATCTCAGTTAAAAATTGGATTTTTATATATTTAAATTGATATACTTGAAGAGGAATGAATCAAATATGACATTAATTATTTGAGTTAGTGAAGCAGTAAAATGCAAACACGATTATAGCTTTTTAATGAACTTAATTTAAGCTTTATAAAACACTTAGTCAATATTTGACTATAACCAATTACTCTTATTAAATTCGAGGCAGACAGGTCGCCTGCATATTTTCAATGTTACTTTGGCTTTTAAATATGTTATTATTATTTATTTTACAAAATGGCGTCACATCTCAAGTTGAGACGTATTTTGCCAATGACAACGTTTATTTGATTTGTTTTATCTTGAATAACACATAATTATAAATCATAATTCAATATCGCGATGTTAAACACATAAAATCAATAAATTTGCGATGATGGGAGGTCTGAGGAGAGTCTTTAATGAGAAATCGTGAATCAGCTACCTTTCTCCTTCGAGAGAAAAGTAGTGAATCTTTAAATATGTTATTGAATACTGTTGTGTACGTATTATAAAAAAGTTAATCAAAAAGATCAAAGCTCAAAAAAATATTATAGGCTCCTTTGTCGACTCTGATCAAGATTATCACCTCTGAACTATCAGGAAGTGAAGAGAGTCAATCATCTATGCTTCTAAAGATCCTTATATATACCTGGTTGTTCCTACTTCTTGGTCCTTTATTAAAAAGAGGAAATTATTTTGTATTTTTGTATGTATGTTTATTACAAATAAACTCAAAAACTACTGTACTGATTTCAAAATTATTTACTATTAGAAAGATGTCCCACCTCAAGTAACATAAGTTACTTCTTACTGCGGGAAAATATCTAATTCCCACGGGAAAACTCATTATGCCGCGGTTGAAACTGCGGTACAAAAAGCTTATCGTAAATAAAAAAAAACCTTGAACCTCTTTTTAAACCCGTATCATTTTCACCACATTTAATAGAAATTCGGGTGAACCCACAAAGGACAGAATAGTCTTTTAAATAATTAATAAAATGACAAGGTAATGGATACTTTGCCATGTAATCCTTTTGGGTCGTTGTACGTAATTTATCACTACATCTGTTATTTGCCCCTTTGAGGGTAGGCAGGGAATTAATAGTGAGAGAGAGATTCACCCAATTAATTATTCGACGAGACCACGAATGCGGTAACAGGAAAGGACACCGAAGTAGGGCTGCATTTAAATAATTGAAGATTCTGCTAGATAACAAAAACTGAACTGTTTTTTTTTTTCATGAAAAAAACCATTTTATCTCCAAAAAAATTACTTAAAGTGTCGTTGACGCTCTGTCTTCCCCAGGTTGAAGAGTGTGGCTACATTTATGTATGTTACATCATTATGTTTTCACACATAAAACATTTTTTGTATAGCATATTTGGGTCAGTTCTGATAGGTCAGTATAGAAAATAACTTAGGTAATAGTCAAAAAGACAACTTGTAATTTTTTTAAATCTAATCTTAATCTATCGCTCATAAAATAGTCCTTAGATACCTACTAGATACTTTGTATCATAGCATAGCGCTGTATACAAAATTGTGTAGTCTATGATTAAAACTAACATGTAACCTAGCAGTTGGGTAGGTACTTCACCACAAACGATTCAACAAGGACTAAAGAGAAATTTAAGCTGACTGTGTAACGTACAAGGAGAATCTTTACACAGCTAACATGTTGGCTTGAATCTAAGTCTTGTTTAGGGAATTAATAGAATGTATCATGTGCTCCGTAAATAAACTATCTTTATGCGATGTCAAATAAGT
Organism: Scrobipalpa atriplicella; assembly: GCA_029255725.1. NCBI lineage: Eukaryota > Metazoa > Arthropoda > Insecta > Lepidoptera > Gelechiidae > Scrobipalpa > Scrobipalpa atriplicella. The sequence continues at coordinate 13,805 of JARACY010000512.1, read as the reverse complement.
TTACGAGAGTCGAAATGAAGACGAAACAGTGGTCAATGGTGTTGTATTTGACATGTTATTAATTATTGTTTAAGTGAAAACATTTAATATACATTGTATTAGAAATAATTACATGAATAATTTTTTAAAATATAATATTGTAGAGTAGAGGAATATCAAACGATATCATGTAAGAAACCCGAACGCCGCCCACTATAAAGAGTAAAACATTTTTTATCTTCTCTCTCTCTCTAGCTAGAATACCATACATACATACATTTATTCACACCTTTAGCCAGAATACCAAATCGTACTATTTTCATAATCAAGTTGTTGAGAAAGTTAAGGAGAAATTGTTTAGGGGCATTCAAGAGCAAAGCGAAAATAATGATATGATAACATGTTAAGATGATGATCTTAAGCTGCTGAAGAATGACCTTTGTCAAAGCTCGCCACTCAGCCCGGTGATCAGCTCTTCGCATCCACCACTGATACTTTTGATTTATTTCATCTTTTAAGTCAGTTAAGGGGAGCGACGAGACGCGGTGCGAAGCTGCTTGAAGAAGAATCTCGTTCTACCACGCAGTGGCAGGCAACACCACCTGGCGCAGCGAGATTTTCGAGGTCTGTAAATAAAATTTATAGTAGGTAAGTAAATAAAATTATACATTGCATGACGCTCTTCAAAAGTGCGCGTCGGTCGCTTCCCGGTGTAAATTGACCCTTTGTCTGTGCCTTTGTGCAACTCTAACTAATTTTACCAAAGTGTTCACAAACATAAAATGTCTATCACAACTCACGATAGCAACAATGAGAAATTGTGAGTTGGATCTTTCTGTTATTAATATTCCCTAAAACACGAAATACAAGCCTCTAAGTAATTTGATTCAGGAATCCATTACCTTCTACGGCATTGCAATGGGATACCTTTATATATTTTGATGTGAGGTAACCAAATGTTATTATTATAGTTTACAAGGCCGAAACCGATGGTTAATGGAAGGGTAAAAGGGTTGTTTATAGGACCCTTCACGGTAGTAAAATTTAAGTGACTACAATAAAGATAATAGTGAAGGGTTCCAGTTTGATAGATATTGTTTTATCGGAACGAGGGACAATGAACAATGTTTCTATATCGGGTGACTCGAATAACCGCTGTTATGTCTATAAATAGCTGGACGAGCCTATTTGATTTTTATATTAAAATATGGTTATATTATTAAAATTAAACATCATAGGTAGGTAGGTACATTAAATATTATCTCTCCCTAGGCAGGATGCGTAAAATATTACAAACATTATATGTACTCGTACTAGATCTTGGACTCAATTAACAAAGTTTTTTTTCTGTGATTGATTTTTGTCAATAAATTATTTCCGTACTTGAACAGTTACCTGAACCTGAGTTAGTAGTTTGTTTGTAAGGGAGGTTTTCTAATTATTTTTCTACGTTCATGTACCTATTAAACTAAAGTAGAATCCTCCCTTAGCATAGTGCAGGTGCAGGTAGGATTTTCTTTACAATTTACTTCACGTTATTGTAAGTACCAAGATCGCGCACAATTCAATCAAAACAAAGCACGTTTTGGTCTCTTTATTATATTACTTAGTATAGAAGTTAATGTAGGTTTAAGTTGAGGTCATTTTGTCGTTGATAAATTCGCTAAAGACATAAACCCCAAATGAATGAGCTCTTATTCAAGCTGTGGGTAAACCTCATTCAGCAGTGTGCTGGTATGGTAGCCTGTAGGCTGGTATCAACCAGCATTTGTGTGAAATATTGGACGATTTCGGCGCAAATCTGCGCCGCGGTGCCCTGGTCTAATCAATCAACCGAGCGCGGGCCATCAATTATTTTCCCTATTTACGTAATTCTATGTGACCACGCAATGACCTATTTACCTTAGCTAATAACATAATTTATACCGGGTGTAAGGGACAGCTTACCAAAAATTGAATGTGGTTGCTTAGTGATTGAAACTGAACTATCAGCCGGGAATTCTTTCAGGAAATGATTTTTTTTTTGTTTTCTCTTACAAATTGTCTGATCGAGGTGGTAATTTTGTATGGTAAAGTCAGTTTTTTTTTATTTCCTGAAAGAATTTCCTGGTAAAAGTTGTTCAGTTTCAATGACTAAGCAACCCCTTTCAGTTTTTGGTACGCTGTCCCTTACATCCCAATTTTAGAAACTGCAGTCTCAAAGTGGTTTCATTTGAGACATTTGAGAGCTTGACTAGTAGGAAACTAGAAGGAGCAGCACTTAAGATATCGGGTTATTGCAATGTTTAATATAGAGTAGCAGAATATCACACTGCTATTAGAATCCATTCACCTGGGATTTAGTCTTAGCCAAGGCAGATAGTCTGAAAGCGAGCTTAGATTACTTACCTAGCTCTGGATAATTTAGCTCAGACTAAAATTATCCTTAATAAACTGAGCCATGTAAGCTCTAGGCTCCTAAGGAATTATTCATAAACGCTGGTTGAGTAGGCAAGTATAGATTTAGCTCCCACGCACCGATGAGACATCTGAGCTCAGAGCCACTCTTGTAATCCTGTAAAAGTGAGGCCAAGCGTTGATGGCATAATAGGTATTTTTGAAATTATTTTCTTTCACATTATTTATATTTTTTATGTTAGGCTGAATTTTATCAAATAAATTTTATCATGCCATGATGCGAACTGTCAAAATAGTAGGATGGAGAGACATGGCGAGTTTTATCCATTCTCCTAGCCAGAAGCTAAAACTAAATCCTTGGTATTAGTTATATAACATGACTTTTTTATGTTTTATTTTAAGAAAATTACCCTACAAATACTTGCATTGTAGGATCAACAACCAACCAACTAATCCCATTAGTACCTATTAAAGTCATTTCGGTAGACTGAATATCTCGTATTTACCTACCCAATGGCCTATTGTCTAATTCCAGCCATTAAGCCCGGCTTCATTGAACGACAAGAGATTTCAACGTGCCTATAACAATGAAATTAGGCAACAAAAGCGTAAAAAGGAAAATTCAAATAAAGATTATTTACATTGGAGTGAGAACGCTCCCTCCGTGTCCTTTGATACTAGAACAAGGGAAACTCAAACGTGAAATTTGACGTTTAGACGCAAAACCGACGGTGGAAGTGGATCTTAACAATATTTTCATTTATGCCGTTATTTTGGGGAATACTTATTTCTATGACGGTCTGGAAACGGTAAAAATGCTGTACTTAAACCCAGCTCTTCTTGGAAATACTTACTGTAAAAATATTAGATAGGGCTCAGCTTTCGCTGTATTGAAATTCCTACAAAAAATATCTACACAAAATTATGTACAGATGTTGCAAAACATCTTTTACGCTGTACTGTAACAGATGTAGACTCGATTATTACGTATGTCTGTTATAGTATTTATTTATAAGAAACAGTGACACAAATAAAAAATATATGTTGACTTTCATCTAACGAGTTAACCTTGAGCATGGAAATCTGCAAAAATATAATGTTATCTTATATCTAACCTACCAATTCCACGAAGACCTCAGTCTCTTAAACAACAAATTTAACATTGCGTTCCTTAGGATCCGTATAAAAAATGTGTTTAGATGGTCTGTAAAATGGTAAAAAAAGTTTTTTTTGCCAAAGAATAGGAAGAGCAAGAACAATAAAAGTAAATTGAAGTTGGATAGAATTTTCGCTTGGCGAGTTTTAGTGGCCGATTTGGCGTAACGAGTTTTTACCGCCTTCACAACTTTTCAGGTTTCCGCGGTGATTCAGACGGAGCTCAGATTTTGTTTCGACTTGAGTCGAGAAGTAAATAAAATGAAACGGTAACCATTTATGAATCAACTCATATACAACAACAAATTTTCACACAGTCGAGTGGAGTTGAATTGAACTACTGTAAAATAAGGAACATGCTCTATCGGTTCTTATTTAAAGCAGCTTATGTCAAATTAGGAACGTCAAAAACATGTGTGTATTTGCTATTCTATTCTTATGTCAAAATTAAGAAAATCCTGCCGTGAGAATTTACGCGAATATAAGTATGAGAAGTTTATGAGAGAAGCGAATGACATTCATACTCATACATTCATTCTCGCTACATTCATGTTAATCATCGAGCAGAATCATAGTTTTTCACGTAAGCTTCAGTGGCAGAAGTAACTTCCTTTTTGATTGATACGTTTCCTTTATTTTTCAAGAGTTCCAGGTCTCAGCCATTTCGACTCTATCTTTTAGATATTTTCACTCTCCCCTACGTTTAAGTAACCGCCGCACCGCACCGGGCTATTTTCACCCATTTTGATGACCGTATATTTGATTTTCCTGGTCGGTTTGAATTATATACTAGTTGTATGTGTGTGGCTGTTTAGTCTGCGCGGTAACCTCATTATAGGAGTCGTTATAGAAAAATAAATTTGTAATTTTGTTGTCATCCCATCACCAAAAATGCGAAGATGTGTGTACGCTTGAAACGGCAAACAGATTTGGATGTAATATAATAAATAACATAGATACACTATGACTTCAGCAATACACAGTTCCATTTGAAATATCCTCATGTTATAATATGTACAGCATAAACAGTTTTTATTTGGTCACGTTCTGCTGATAGGCGTCATATATTTTATTATGGCAATATTTATAACAACATTCACCTCCTTCAGTGTATACCCTTTTCAGGTCTTTGTATTTAGCAGCTTTTCACCTCTTTACCCGCATTATACTGTTATCGGTTTTCATGTGGGAGTAAGGTATTTAGGTACACGTGTTTCGTGTTACACTTATTATCATCCTTCAGCGTCAATTTTAGTTTCAGCCAATTATTTTTGCATTTTTAGCTTATCACATTCATACTTGCTAAAAAAAATTGCTTAAAATTTTGCGAATTTCTGACAAAAACGTTCATCATTCAATCCTAAGTCATCAATCCAGAGACCTTTAGTAGATTTCTTGCAGAAAAATATGTGGTAAAGACAGAAAAAATCGTTTAATATCAATCCAAGCAGGCACCTTTTTATTTGCTATGTCAACACCACAAATACGTTTGCAGTCGGTAAATCAACTGAATATTGTAAGTGGAAAATGATTTCGTGGGACAGACAATGCTTATTTTAAAGTGCTTTCCGTGCATACAAAACCGTTCGTAGGCGGAATTTAAATTATTGATTAGGACTTTACTTACCATAAAATACAATTTTGAAATAGTTTGAAACATTTCATTCTAAGTTTAAAACGTTTTCATTCTTGTGAACGTGTATTCTTTTTATTCTTTTCTATTTTTGATGCGGGACTTACCTACACCATTTTCAGTCATATGCACCATTTTCGATAATATGCGCCATAAAATTTTAAAAATATGCATTACGATGATGAATCTCAACAATATTTATACTTTATCATTTCTATTGTAATACAGGATAAAGTAAAATACATTCCAAAAGCCTGCATCAGCTCGCAGGCCAGTAATTTATTCCAGTCACAATACTGGAAGACTCCAGTTGCTTGATACGTCAGTTGAATATCTTTGCTCAGATAACTGTTCTTGGCGTTTTGCGAAGAGTCAATTTTATACTGTATTTTATTCAAATACGTTTCTTTCATATTGTCAAATAGTATCCAATAGGTACTGGTATTGTGCACTAAAATGGTTTAAATAAAATTTATCAAAAAAGCATTGGCTTATCTAAACCGATATGTTGCACAGCACATAAGATATTCAACCCATCATAAGATACATATATTTATACAGCAAGATTTTTCATTCACCACATCAATTTTAAGGGTTTACCATGAAACTAAACACCTTTCAACCCATAGGTTGAATTATGATAAAAGAAATTGGACTTCCCACAGAAAATGTGCTAGCCGTTTGAGTCTTTTTTTTATAGAAGCACCAATACGTTTTTTCCTATTTCGACCCATGTTCCATAGAGAAAGTTGTTCAGTTTTATGGTCTCAACAAGCCCTTAAAATTTCTTTGGTGAACGAAAAATCTCGCTTATAAATATGCATGCATGTCATATAAAATTAAAGTCAGATATAATATAACACAAGAAGTTCAATGCCGTGCTCTACATCTACACTAATAGATAATGATAAAATTAGGTATTAGGTCTTGAATATGGTACTGAATATTAACGATAAAAGCCAAATTATAAGTTATAAGCAAAACTAATATGTCTTAACTATGATAAATCTGCAATCAGAATTAATCTTGCTTATTTCAGCTCGCTTAACTTGCAAACAAAACCTAAACAAATGCAATTAATCTCGATGAAATAGCAAATGTATGCAAGCAGAGTTACAGTAGCGCTGTCAGTGACTATGTATCCTAAAGACTCCGCTTTAGTCACATTAACAGCTGACGCACATATTAGGCATGTAAACAAACCATCAGCTACGCTACACATTTATGTGCAGAATCTAAGACTGATTTGACTTTACTAAATAAAAAAATATAATTAATGCCAAAATCTATAGCCAAAAGCTCAAGTCTAGCCAAAAGCTTGATTTTCAAGGTTATTTTTTAATTGATAAATAGAGTTGAATTTCACGAAAGTTAGAAAAACAATCTAAAGTTAAAAGCCAAACTAACTACCTACCAGTCTGACTACATTATAATGTTGTATGTACCTAGGAACATTGCTCTTAAGAATAAGTGCAAAAATTTAGTTAGTGGATATATACTAGATATATATTACATTTTGGGTTCCTAGATTTTGTCTGTTCAATTATCTGTTTGTTCAATAATCTGCTTTATCCTTTGTTTCCGTCTCGTCCTTGAATAAATATTTATTCTAACGCGGTCTCCTAGCCTACATGATCTGTGGTCGTTGTACAATGCAGCAGCGACCGCAAACCCCGATAATTGGGAATGGAAGCGCTCGGATATTACTTTTTGATGTTATGAGAGAAATGTTCCATCCACTTTAATCCCTTTATTGGTTCGGGTTGTTGTTGTTGTCAGAGGCATTGTTAGTTGAATTTGAAACAGATTCGTCATTCGAAATACTTATTTCGTGATTGTTGTAATGTTGTTACAATAAGCTTGCCATCAGCTTGTTATAGTATCGATGGAGGTTTTGATGCTGGATAATAATATCTATCGCAGTAAAAAAGGATTCTTTGGAGGCGGTACCGCGGCTCCTGAAGATTATCACTTTACGACAGCTAAATACCTTTAGTTTTTAGGGATTTTCTTTTATATGTTGAAATAAACGATGTTTTTCCTTGGTGCGTATTTCATTTATTCATTCTATCAAGCTTGACTTGACAACACATCAAAAAAGTAAGAAGAAAAATAATAATTACAAAAAAGAGTATACATACAAAATAAAACCACCACATACTCCCCACCTTGCGTTGGCAACCCTACGCAAAACAAAACACATCCTAAACATAACAAAAGTCACAAATTTGTTTTGGACCAATATGGGGCCACAAGCACACAAGGGGTTAAAATTTAAAAATTAAGTACTAATTTGGTACCGCTAGCACACAAGGGGTTAAAACACAAATTAGTAAGTACTAGGTTAGGGAATCAGCACTGACTGGCTCTGTGGGTATTTCGAGGGAATACAGCCTTTGTAACGGTCTTGTTAGTACACCCGTTTCCGTTTTTACACGCGCAACCCTGTTTTGCCCGTCCCTACCCGGAATTATCTCTAAAACTAACCCGAGAGGCCAACTTATCCTTTTTTTATTATCTGACCCTATAATGACTACGTCACCAATCTTTAGGCAGTGGTTTTTTTGACAATTTGTTTTATGCGCCAATAAGGACAGATACTCGTCCCTGAAACGCTTTTTCAAATCTTCTTCCAATTTGATCATATAGCGCCACCTAGAAGTTAAAATGCGCCCATCGACTCTACCGAAAATGTCAGAAGAAGCAGCTGATGTAGCACCTACGTTTAAAAACATAGCAGGCGTAAGAGGAATTAAATTTTCCGTACCTGTATCTACACAAGTGATGGGTCGGGCGTTTAAAACAGACTCTACTTGGCACAAAACGGTCTCTAATTCCTTGATTTGGAGAGCCGCTTTCCCTAGTACTCTTCTCAAAATATCTTTCATAGACTTTATAAGACGTTCCCAAAATCCTCCCCACCATGGCGCTGAAGGAGGAATGAAGCGCCATGAAATTTTATGGTTAATAGTATCATTTAATATTTTCTTCCAATCCATGTCTCTCAGGAGATTATCCGCGCCGTGGAAGTTTGTGCCGTTATCACTGTAAATAATACTGACATTACCCCTTCTAGCGAGAAATCTACGTAGTGCTAGTAGAAAATCTTCAGTGGAAAGTGAAGTACAGACCTCAAGGTGAACGGGGCGATATGTGGCGCAGGTGAATAAAATGATCCAAGATTTGACTCCTGACTTGAGCAGCAATGGACCAGCTAGATCTATACCTGTCACTTCGAAGACAGAGCCACAATTGATCCTGTCTAATGGCAGTGGTGGATTCGGTGCAGAATACGGCTTGGCGCTGTAACGCCTACAGACTGCACATTGACGAACGACTTTCTTAGCAAGACATCTAATGCCAATTATCCAGTAACTTTCACGTAAGATACTTACTAAAGTTTGAGAACCAGCATGAAGATTCTGCACGTGTTTCTGAGATACTAGACGTTCAACTATGATGTGCTTGCTTGATAGCAAGACTGGATATTTAAAATTATATTCGTCGTCACTTAAAGTAAGACGTGTTTTGACCCGAATGAGACCCGTTTCATCTTTAAATGTCTCTAATTTAAACTTTGAATACAAATTATCTGTGCTATCAAAATATTCTTTCTGCAATAACATTAATAAAACATGTTCAGCTAGAGAATACTCGTCGGTAGACAAATCTCCTTCCGTTTTATTCTCAGCTGACTGCCGACAATTATAAGCGAAACGTGATATCCAACCAATCATCCGTATAAGTTTAGAAAACTTACTAAAATATAAAAGCTGATCGGAAAACTTCACTAAAGCTTGAACTACAAGACAACTCCTTTTAACTTCTTTCTGTACTTCTTCTTCATCAGGAATTGCATCTGACTGAGGCCAGTCTTGATACGTACCTTTTAGCCAATTAGGACCCAGCCACCACTTGCTCTTTAAAAGAGCTTCAGGACTACAACCTCGAGAAGGGAGATCAGCAGGATTCAACTCACCGGGAACATGGCGCCAATCTGCCACGTTGGTCTTTTCTGTAATCTCTTTTACTCTATTATGTACAAATATGTTTAGGCCAACCTTTCGCCTTATCCATGCTAATACAATGCTCGAATCAGTCCAGTAATACAGCTCACAGTTCAAACCTAAACCTTCTCTCACCTCTGATGCTAATCGTGTACCCATCAAAGCGGCAATCAGCTCCAAACGCGGTATGGTGATAGTTTTAGTCGGAGCAACTCTTGCTTTAGCAGTAAGTAGTTGTACGTTTACCTCACGTTCAAACTCAGAGCGTAGAAAAATGCAAGCTGCGTAAGCATTTTGACTAGCGTCGCAGAAAACATGTAGCTGATTATAACTGCTATCAAGATCAAAATTACTCAGACGTCTAGGAATACGACATGAATTCAGGGAATCTAATTGACATGACCATTCTCTGATAAGCTTCTCTAAATCTTTAGGTACGTCTTGGTCCCAACCAACGTTTAAAATCCATAAACTTTGTATGATACGCTTTGGGATTATGGTCGTAGGACAAGCAAGACCAATAGGATCGAAAATGCTTTGAGCAGCAGATAGAATTGATCTCTTAGTCACCCTATCATCCGGCTTGATAACTGTAGAAGTTTTACAGAACAACTCATCTCCCTGAGGTTCCCACATCAGACCTAGGACTGAAATAGTGGAAGTTTCTGCATCGGTAATAACCGGACCAGTTACCCAGCAACGAAGTTCAAACTGACCTTTCATCATAACGTCTTTAGCTTCAGAAATGAAACGATGCATTTCAGGCTCGTTTTTAACACTAACCACACAATTGTCAACGTAAAAAGAAGTCTTTAGCTCGGTTGCTGTATCAGTATCAAATTGCTCTAAATGATGTAAAATCGTGGCTGACAGAAGGTAGGGGGAAGTCGTGACCCCAAAGGGGACACGAGCGTGTCTAAACACTTTAATCATCTTCTTTTCTTCGTGAATGTCGCGCCACCAAAGAAACTTTAAATAATCGCGGTCGCGGGAGTTCAACGATATTTGAAGAAAGGCTTTTTTGATATCAGCTGTTATGCCAATAGCATTTCTTCTAAACTGTAAGAGTAGACGCGGTATCAATTCTATCAGATTAACTCCTCGCTCAAGACATGCGTTTAAAGACAAACCATTTTGATCTTTTGCAGCAGCGTCAAACACTGGTCGAATTTTTGTAGTGACGCTGGAGTCTTTTATCACAGCATGATGGGCCGTGTAGTGGCCGCTAGTGGAAACATCATTCGGTACTTCTTCAATAATACCACTCGCTTGCCACTCCTCAAATACCTGGTTATAATCATCTATTATACCTAGCTTAGTTAATTTGGAAGTCGTTGAAAGTAAGCGTTTAAAAGCTAAATTGTAATTAGGCTGAAGTAATTCAGCTGTATCTTTCCAGGGTAAGTTGACCTCGTACCGACCTAACTCATTTACTCGAATAGTATTTTTGAAATAAACTGCTACATCAGAATCTAACTTTTGTTGACTTTTGACCTCGGAATCTTCTCTAATACCTAATGTTTCTAATTTCCAAAGGTCATCAATTTCAAAAGTGCAAACATTATTTATCAAAAGTTGATTTACGTTACCCACAGAGCAGTAAACGCTGAGTGCTGGTCCATTAACCGTCCATCCCAGTTTAGTCTCTTTTGCGAGCAAGTCGTCATCGATCTGTATTTCACGTCCCGTAGAAAGCGAGCCTAAAACATCAGAGCCGATTAACAAAGTTATGTCGGAATCGTCGTCAGTACAATCAGTCAAATTAACACCGAGGTTTTGCAATTTGGCAATGAAATTGGCGTCTCTGACGCGTGGCAAATGACCGCAGAGGGTCCCTCGTTCTAGAACTTCAAAACTTCGTGAATAGGAACCATCTAGGTTTTGTACTTCGATCTTAAATTTGTTATGCTTGCGTTTTTTTGTTACGATTCCGCCAAACAAAGCATGGCTTCGTTCTTCGACCCCAATCCGCTGTAACTTTAACCGTTCAGCCACGCCCGTTTTGATGAAAGATTCCTGCGCGCCACCGTCAAGGAAAACGCGTACTTCGAGCTCCTCGTCACCATTCACTATCTTAGCCTTTAGTGTGCGTAGTAATACAGTTTTCTTTGCTTCCGGCGTAGAGGTATTCACGGCAACTTGCTCACTAGTCGAGGTAGATTGACGGCCGCGATACTCATGGTGATCCTTCTCCAAGCTTTCACACATCAAGGTAAAGTGTCTCTTACCACAGGCGACACATTTTGGGAATTTTCTGCACTGTTTTGCGCTGTGGCCTTTGCTGAGGCAAATAAAGCAAGCATTCTTGTCTTTGATAAACTTTTTTCTCTCTTCGAGTTTCATGTTTATTGCCAATCGGCACTCTGAGCTAGCATGTGATGACTTCTCACACCATAGGCAATCTTTCTTACTTACAGTCATGACTGGTTCAACAGGGACACTTTTCACTTGCTTACTATCTTTCTTTGTGGTGCCTGCATAAAAGGTAGCGGTTGGTGTGGAAGCTGAACTGCCGTCATTGTAACCAGAACGTGACAACCGGATTCTTTCCTCTGATTCGACTTCTTTCTTGAGGAAATTTAATAATTCGGTTAGGGGTGTGCTCTGTTTATCACTTGTTTGTGTGTGCGATCTATTCCAAGCTCTTAGCAAGTCCTCCGGAATAGCCGATTCAACTAAAGGGAGCAGAAACGAAGAGTATTTGTCTTTAGTTACACCTAGAGATTCCAAGGCTAATATCTGTGTCATTAGTTTGTCATAAAGATATCTGGTAGAAGATTTTGAAGAACCTTTCGTTTGAGCTAGTACAAGTTGTAGCAGTTCGCGGACGTAGTGCTCAATGATAATATCGTCACGCGCAAATCGCTCCTTTAGCTGGACAACGGCAGTTTCGTAGTTGCTGCCTGTTGGAGGAAAACTTTCTACGAGCTCACGAGCACTGGAACCCAATTCCATGCACTGTAGCAGATATTGAAATTTTTCATCTTCATCCAACTGGTCATCACTGTGTATTTTTTTAAATTGAGCCCAAAAGCCAAGCCACTTACTCACACTACCGTCAAATTTTGCAAGCTCTAACTTTGGTAACCTGAGATGCCGTCCGTGGCTGCTCATTGAGATAACCGAGTTCTTAAGAGTTTTTTCTATCTCACGGTTCTCTTGAAATTCTTTGATCTTTTGTTTGAGCAGGTACCATTTCTCGACGTACTCTTCTGCCGAGTTGGTGTCGGCTTCGAAAGCCTGCTCATCTCTGTGCTCGTCGTCCAGGTACAGTGAAAAGATTCTATTTTGGACGTCTTTTAGATCCCTGTACCTGTCGGATAACTTGGCGAACTCTGCCGCGATGAGTGTGCTGAAGTCACCGTCTTGCTCCAGCATTCTTGATAAATTATTTGCTGTAGTTGTAAATAATCTCCTATGTGAGGTCCGTTCGGCCTTTGCGCGCTCCATCTTTCCGCACGGTCGCCAGATATCGCAGTAAAAAAGGATTCTTTGGAGGCGGTACCGCGGCTCCTGAAGATTATCACTTTACGACAGCTAAATACCTTTAGTTTTTTAGGGATTTTCTTTTATATGTTGAAATAAACGATGTTTTTCCTTGGTGCGTATTTCATTTATTCATTCTATCAAGCTTGACTTGACAACACATCAAAAAAGTAAGAAGAAAAATAATAATTACAAAAAAGAGTATACATACAAAATAAAACCACCACAATATCTGAACTTATTCAAGCATCAGATTAATCTAAAAAAACATTGATTATGTACTCTGATAGGAAATTATATCCAGTTGAATTGAAACTTAAAGTTTTGTAGATGTTGGTCAAGTAGTTTTGACTAATTTATTGCTCAAACAATAAAATTTATAAATGTCTACTTTTTTTTCTAAATCATCCAATGATAAAATAAAATTATTAACTTAAAATTATACTCGTATTAATAATAATAATGGCAGTTATGTACTCAAGATTCTTAAGGTCCGTAACTTAATTTATCGACTAGTTGAGTCCCATTTCAAAACAATTTAAAGTATGTTAATATGATACACGTTTGTAACTATACTCGCCTAAAACCTCAATTTCATTAGGATGTCCGCTGGCCCGAAATAAGTAGATATCTTTATAATAGCAGCTTTCGAAGCAGCTGGATTAGACAGCCCGGCCAATTAACAGTGGATCGTATTTATACCATGCAGTGGATAATCTTAAGATCATTAAGATTAATTAAGGTTAGGTGGAGTAATCGTCTTTGACAACCGGGATGATCTGTAGCGAAAAATACCATCAGCTCTCGTAGCTTGATGTATTTCAATGAAAAAAAAGTTGAATAAACAGTAATTGAAAGTACACCTACTTACATACTTTTTACGAAACATAATTTCAATTTATATAGAATATTTATAATAAATTTTTAAGTTTTCTGCGTTATCGTAGAATTTCTGTTACAGTTAGAATTTTGTACCTATATACTTACTCGAAGTTAGCAAAAACATCTCCAGGACTTGGAATTTAATATTATACCAAACCACTAGGAATTAATTTCATTTCCACGTGTAACTACAAATGCGCAGTTCTGGAGTAATTACCTATACAGAACTGATCCTAATGAGAACTGAATATGTCAAAAGCGGTGCA
>JARACY010000511.1:0-90239 GCA_029255725.1 Scrobipalpa atriplicella | reverse complement strand
TTAAGAAGTGTTATAACCCGTAATTACTACCGTGAGTTGTATAATTTTCATTATCATTGTAGTGTGACTATGATCTTTATCAACTCATGTATCTGTTACCAGAGAAGCTGTTACATGAACAACGGTCAATACAAAATCAAACGTATGTAGGTACCTATATTACTTGTCAAAACGAACTTCCTATTTATATGATATCATCATCATCCAAGCTTACAGACGACTATCGACGATGTCACACCGCGTCAAATATTTTTTTTGCAATAAAAAGGAATTATATCAAAAACAAAATAAATATCAGCCCTCCAAATCAAAAAGACACCTTCCTAACCAAAATGTTTCAAAAATAGTTTCAAGTTAAGTTACACATTCTGCATAAAATAATGAAGCTATGTTCGTCATCTAAAAGGAAATTTAAATTGATGAACAAAATTTAGATGCAGATTGAGACACATTATCCGAGCACATCGACCGAGGCAATCCATTATCGCTTTTACTAGAAGTGTATGTCAAAGACTCGAGCATAATGCAGTAATGTAAACCATAACACAAGTACAAGCTCGAGTATAAGTACATCCTCAGTTCTGTGATAAAATCTTCCGACAAAGGCATGCTAATGTACTTACAGTAAGTAATTATTATTGGATACCAGCTGACACTTTATCAAAGTACCGAAGTGCATTTTAGGAGTAATTTCTTAAGCCTGAGGCGATAGGTAATAAAAGTTAAATGTTGGCTACCAACCAACAATAATTACATATCTCTTTGAATAGTTTAAATTTTCATCTTTAGAATGGATAAATCAATGAAATATGTTGGGTTAAATCAGGCCTATTACACCTCAAATCGAATCCTACCTTTTTTTCTAAATGGCAGCAGACATGTTAAGAATTTAGTGGGCAGGTGGGTTTGCATAAAATGAAACATTAATCTTGGTAGACCTACCCAAAACGGTGTCAAATATCATAAAAGATATTGCCAGCTGATTAGATCAGATTAGAAGTGAAACGAGAGCAAATTTCGAAGTCACCGGACCGCGGGATTGTCTACTGACAATCTGTCAGGCGGATATAACCGCATCAACATTCCAATCAGCTGATTGGATGTAGTCTACTGGAAACACTCCTGAAACTGGGTTAGGTCAATCAAAAATAGATATAGATGGTTTACTTTTAGGGTCTGAAGTTGTAATGCTAAAATTAAATACTCAAGCCATCAGCAGATCTCGAATGAGATTAAGAAGAGATAGTTTTTTGGGTATTTTTCTTATATTTCCCTAATTTTACAAAAGAATTTTACTACGTAACCTCAACAATTTTCATAACTCAAATCACAAAAGTGACTGCGCACTGCGCAGTAGTATAAAACATTGTTATTATTAAATGAATATACAATATTAAAATAGTTTTGTTTCCCCATTACATCCTGAGTACCTTGGATATACGAGCCTGAAATCAACCTCCATACAAGCTTACTTTCAATTCTTCAAAATTAGACATAACATCAAACCCTACTTTACAGTGTATATTTCACATTTCATCAGTAAGAAACCCCACAGCTCGCTAAACGTCAAATCCCGTATGATCAAGTTTCACATTGTGTGGTCTCATGATGCCAGCCTTGTCCGCCATGTTCACGTTAATAAAGCCACAATTTCTTTTGTGATTCATAAACTGAAATAGTATAACCGTAACGTCATGGAATACATTAATAGTACATTAGGGCCAGTGCCATGTGTTAGAAACGAATGTCGGAGTGTTTGAGTCTAGTATTTCATGTTATGGGGAAGGTACAGAGTTATTCTAAGTTCATTGGGTTGTTACTCGAGTCGATAAAACCCAATAGATTGATGAAAATGAAGCAAAAAGCCAAATACTTATCCTCTGATTAAAAGCCAAAACTGTTTTGAAAAGCAACAGAAATCCACATAAGTTTCCATTTATAGCATAGAAAGCAACGCGCTTCCTGTTACTGTCACTACATATCACTTATTCGTTCAATCAGTATTGCAAGTTATTGGAAAGAATAAGCACAAACATCTAGTTCAAAGCTTCATGATGTATGTAATGTATGTTTGTATGCTTCATGATATATAGAGTTTTCATTTCAACATTCTGATCTATGATTGATGGACTTCTAGTAGAGATTGATGTAGAAGAATACCTAACTGTAGCGAGCAAGAATAAATCATTATTTGCACTGACAGGTAATATTTTGTTACTTAAAAAAAGCAAGAGAGAATATTCTTTGATATAAGATTCTGTAGCGGTAAAGATGAGCGATAAAATTGGTTTCATCGAAATTTTCTTAAAGAGTACAAGCACACAAAAGAAAGGACTTAATTGAGGCTTGAGTCCAGTTTTAGACGACATAGTGACCATAAAAAACAATCTATGAAAATGATAAATAAAAATTATAGATATACCTAACACTACCTCGACACTAAACAATATAATTTTATAAACTAAAAATAGAATAAAAGTGTACCTGCAGGACATCACTCGAATCAAGTTTTCGAAATTATGATAAAACTTGTTTGAGATGATGATCACGCATGACATTTTAAAACAAAAGGACCAATTTTAAAATATGGAAATTATACTTTAAGTTAATAAGATACTGTTTCGTCCACAACTATAAGCAGTTCAGTATGAAATATCTGGAGAACGTACATTACACAAAACTACTCATTTATAATAAGCTTAAATGCTCAAGGAAGAATAACTTTTTCTGCTTACTTCCTTACAGTAGAAGAAAAACGTTAATAGTATATACCACCTAGTAAACAAACATTGTGACAAAATCTCTTACAAAGAGACAATTTAGACTATTCTCATAGTTACCTACATTATAATAAATGACGTATATTTATTTTATCTATATGTAATTACTGTTACACCAAATTGAGATAATGGGCCTATATTGCTGTACGAACTTCCGTTGTGATAGTAAATAATAGTAATGTTATCAGTCACACACAACAATGCTCGCTTTCAAGGTCTATAGCAGCATACATAAAAGACGCCTTATCTTACTAATATTATCGTTCTTAGTCATTTTGATAATATCATCTACATAATGTACCTGTTCTCAGTGTAATTTTTAGGATTCTTTTGGATTCTTAGAATGAATAGTTTTGTAAACTTTGAGTTTTGTTTTACTAAAAAAGTAAATTATGATTTTTCTGGACATTTGACATGCAAAACTATGCTCTTTTATTTTTATTTCTAAGCTAAGTAATAGAACGTTTACCATTGAATTTGCCTTTTGCTATAGTTCCCTCCAGTCTCTCACAGACAGCTCTTTCTTAATACACATGCCCCACTTCTCTCTATTAACTACTAAGATTTAGCGTCCTATAAAATGGTTTCCGGCGATTCTGACTGAAGTTACCTTGGTGCATTTCAATGGAATGGGCACTAGCAATAAATAAATTGGTGACCAGCCAAGATGCTTTAAATATAGGTATATTGCACAGCAAATGAAGTCATCTTCATCTATCATTTTCGTTGGGCAATCGGTGATTGTAGAAAGAAATACCTATATGTGTTATGGATGTGAAACAAGAGGAAATACTGATTTTAAAGCGTACCAACAGCGTAAACTAAAACGGAACATTCAATTTTTAAACACAGACTGCTTTCATATTTTTCTAGAATAAAAATTAGGTTTCCGAGGATCAAAAAAATATGACTTAAAATTCAAATGGGAAATAAGAAATGCAGTAACCGGAAGAACATGTAACAAAAAAACTAGAAAAAAGAAAGAAGGCTAACAAATATAACACTGCAGCTGCACGCATGTAGACTGAAATACGATAACGAAGTGAAAATTGCAAGGCTGGTGAAATTAAAGACGTTGTTATAACATTTCTCACAAAACAGCCAAGTCGTTAAAACAATTAGGATTGCAGCGGCCAGGCAAAAAGTAGTTCAAAATTACTCCTTATTAACAGGGCTTAAATGGGTGCAAATTATTACGATCAGTGCAAAATATCAATTCTCAACCATTTTTGGCAAATTTTTGCTCTTGACATAAAAACATAGCACGACCTCAACAAGTGATAATTATGAACAATGACGAATTTTAACACAAATTTATTTTGTATTTTGTGACTCTGCAGTCTGCATGTTTGCGATGTATTTAATCTACCCAAGTCTTCAACTTGGCCTGTCATTGTCTTTAACTGGGTCAAATTTAAGATCAACAAAATAAGAAGAAAAGCGGTCCCAGTATTGATCCCTGCGTGACTGCGTATCTTTTCCATCATAAATATATCTATTCGCACGTGCTTTCATTACGCGATTGCCTTTCTGAATCCAACAATTTTATACCATAAATTGACCCCATCAATCAATTTCTTATACCGTTACTAAGTCAGCATAGAATTCTTCAATTTCGCCCGCCAATTGTCCCTTTCACTGAGTCAAAGGTCATGCTATTTCCATAATTGGTGTTTTATGATACTCCTACGTGAATTTCGGAATAATAAACATGACTGTAAATTGAAACATAACGATTGACCTAAAACACGAAACTGGAGATAGGAAAAGTAAATAGTTTAGTTTTTGAATCTATACTCATATATTTTAAAAACTCTAGCTGGTTAACAATGAATTGTTAAAATAACCTCTACTGAAAATATTTTCTTTTGAAGGTTCCAAGTTTCCATCATCCAAATATTTTTGTGAAGGTGTTTAATTTGCGGCTCAAAATACAATACACTACCTCTATTAGCGATTTGCTTGCACGACAGAAAAAACACCAGGTTTAGAAATGGATGTATAATTGTTAAATAGATAGATAGATAACGCTATAAGAAATAAGCCTAATCTTATTAGGAATTATATCATTTCTTGTTGCTATGCTCTTCGGTCGTCTATTAGATAGACTATCTGATTAGATGGTAGAAAGTTTCTGGAGCGAATCACACACACACAGCCCACTATTCGCTAATTATACGTGTGAAATATGTGCACATAAGAACGCTACTTCCTTGTTAGCTACATCACAATTATACATCAATGTCTACTTTCAGCCCGCACTTACTATCTATTGCCTTAATTAAATTTGCAAATGTAGAACGTGTAGAGCACAAACCTTTTAGGTTTCCACCTTCTAATGAATACTCCGAACATGTTGATTGAATCAAACCTCATTCATCACTAACACTATCACCACCTCTTTCACAACACAACACTAAATACACCAGTTCCCGATCGACTGTTTCACAAAGTGCATGATCAGATGTTTAGTTGAAACTTCAAACACGTAATCGGCGTCCAAAATAAACACTCTTTCACAATCGGCTCACTGTTTACCAACAAACGCTTGGTGCGGTACTATATTCAAAAATAGAACACAGGCGTTTATAAAATTAAAAAGAAAACACCGACTCGATCGATTTGCGACGAAAATCGACAATCGAGAATCGAGTGTTGTAGCTGGCCGCATACACGCGTCAGACTGTGGCGACCGTTGCGCGGAGACTGACTGGCTGATGGCTCGGCTCGGCTTGCTCGCTCGTTCGTTGCAATATGCAGCTGGTGTGCTCAGTATTAATAAATTTTAGATGTCAACCACTTCGCGTGGTGCTCGCTACTTGCAGACCTGAATGGGACCGTCGCCGCCTTTGTTCGAGGGATCATTTATTTTGCACTGCAATCGATTAGCTAATATTTCCTACGCAATAATTTTGAATGATTTAGTCGTTCCACTTGTTCGCTTCAGAGGTTCATTCATCATTTTGAAAGCTTGGACTTATATTGTAAACATGTTTTGACCAAACTCAGCAAAAGATTTTGAACGTCTATTACATATCTATGGTCTTGCACAAACGAAAATCCAACCATCAAACAAAAACAAATAGCATCAGCAAATCCCAAAAATCTTCAACCCAACCGCACCCGTCCTCCAGAAAAAAACGGGTGATCCTTTTGCCCTAGTTTTGCACCTGCAGAATCGAAACCTCGCATCCCTCGGGGGCGGCGACCCACTACCCCAGATAGGGGGTCTGGGAGGATCGCGGAACGAATTTGATTGTGTTTAGGTACCTGTCAGCTCAACTTTGAGATCCGTCTCAAAGGGGATTGGCTAATGTGTATAGATGGGAAGTCGTTTTAGCTCATCGAAGATTTTAAATTTTAGGGTTAGGGATCTCAAACACAACTAAAAGAGAGTATGAAACAAATTATTGAAAGAAATGTCTTAGTAAGGTAAGAAACATAATTAACTTGACTAAATCAAGGTTTAGCACCAATATACGATTTAAAATTTTGCATTTTAGAAGATTAACAATAAATCTGAATCTAATTAAGATTTCAATTGAGACACTTGGATTGTTGTAAACAATAATAAAGCTAAAATATAGATAGTAGTATCTTATAGTAAACGATCAAAATAATGGACACCATTGAGCTATATAGAGTCGAAGGTAAGTAAGTAACACAAAATACGTCCTTGCGGGAAAAATTGGAGATTTCTCGTCTTTCAGCGAACAGTGCTCGGCTTAACTCGGATATAGGTAAAGTACCACTCGATGCTGAAGCCGGGGCTTTTCAATGCGCACCTGAAATCGAAGGAGATATTGGTTATTGGAGAACTCTTTGTAACAGCGATAATTTTCCGCTTGCATCTGATGATCTCTAATTTATGTCAGATATTCATGGGAAATTGACTTTTTGGCAAGTAAATGTTTACAGCAGCAAAATGGTAAGAATTTTAATTACGTGGTAACACCGAAAAAAATGAAAAATAATGTAATGATGTTACAGTGTCTTGAACTTTACTTAGGTACTTGTAAATTTCCTGAATTCGTAGCAGATTTTTGATTACCTACATAAAAATTTATTCATTTTGGGATTTTCAGACGAAATTTTTGTTCAACAAACCTATAATAATGCTCATGTAACTTCATCTTGACTGTTCTTTCTTCCTTCTCAATCTATTATATGTTTACATAAATCATCTGGTATGAACCTTACTAAACATAAGACTCACTCCGGTTCTCAAAACATTAAAAACGACCTTTACAATAAACATGATCTCGTCGTCAAAACATTTCTCCTGACCATATACGGATCACACTTGTCGTGAAGGTGAAGTATTGAGTTTCGTGACGCCATAATACGAATTGAGCTATCAATAAAATGCATGATGATGGATGCATGGTATGTGGATGATATTATATTCATACTATGCGAAAGTAAATCTGTATGTCTATTTATTAACTTTTCAAATGTTAACTAAACGGTTGCAAGACTTTTAAACAATTTTAGCAGGACGTTTGATAGAAAGGGTGGACTTAATACTCTGTGTCTCTATTTCAATTTGTCTAAAATAAAAATATTCAATTACTCAGATAGAAATATTAACTACTGCTCATCAGCTAAACTTTCATATTTAATACTTATACTTTAATACTTATACTTTAATACTTATACTTACGTAGGTTTTTTTTTTTGATTCATCAAACATGGTTAGGTACGTAAACAAAGATGTGAAGTTCCCATCCATCTTTAAAAGGCGCTTCCCCTTCTTAAGGGGGAGGCTGCAATTACCTTTGACTGTTTGTCCCGCAGAAAGTGACATCATCATGCTCTCCTCACTGTTCGTCAATACATTGCTGCATTCTTCCCACGTAATTTCCCTGTTCTTTGCAATCTTTCTGTATTATGTGTTGGATTGTTTTTGTCACAGATAACAACATCCACATCTTTTAAATGTATAAGTATTATATCCCCCACAAGTTTGACTCCTTGTCCCGTAGAAAGTGACATCATCATGCTAGCTCCATACTCATGGTCGAGACATTGCTGCATTCTTCCCACGAACCTTACAATACAATACAATACAAAATACTTTATTGCACTTAAGGAGACAAATACACAGTAATACACAAACAACATAACACAAGTACAACATAGGCGGCCTTATTGCTAAGGTAGCAATTTCTTCCCTGTAATCTTTGATAACTGTCTTTCTGTATTCGTCTTGAATTGCTTTCGTCACGGATAACGTTGTTCCCATATCGTGCTCGTGCTCAACCTTTGACATAAAAACTTAACTGGCTTATGGATCACCGCTATATGGATTCATTATACTTTCTACTTATTTCAATTACATATATGTGTGGATCGAAGCGATTTAATAACGTTTTTATAGCTACGTGCATTGTTAATCGCGCCATTTTTTTAAGTCATTGTGCCCATTTTTTTTAGTAATTTTCCCCTCCAAACATCTCCCAAATTTTTTGTGAATAAAAATGGCAGATACTCTATTAAAATATGAAGCATATTTTACGAACCCATATGTGAAAACCCCATAAGCATTTATTATTCACCGTGTATTCACATTACACCCAGGGCAGGGCACAACAGACAATTTCCCATACACCAGTATTGCTGTTCCCACCGCAGTTTACAATTTGCAAACATGAAAATCTTCGAGATGGTAAACTTGGCTTTATTATGGGTCTGTGCAGACAAACTGCATAGTGAAAAGGCACTTTGGAACGGATGCTCGCATTATTCGATTTGATCAGCATCTTGCTTTACCTAGGTGTTGCATAGATTTTGCTTGTTATCATTTTGCAATGCATCTTTCTGTGGCTTTCAGAGGAGTAGATTTTAAATAAATGCATAATCTACAGCTCAAATTCTAGCTCGAACGAACTTGTGCTTTGTATAAGAGTTAAAACTGTCCAGGCGTAAAGATTCGCAAAGGTTTTGTCTGCTTTTGGGATATACTTTGTAGATTTAGATTTGATTTGTCTGCCTGCTCTAACAAGACCTATTATGTTAAAACAATCGGTTCTAAGTACGTATAGTTTTTTAGGAGTCTTTTCAACATCATCCAGCCATTAATCATGAGCATGCTCTGTTACAGTCTTCATGCAGTCCGTTTGCACAGACCCTGGAGCACCACACGTGCGCGCCTGAGGGGCCTATTACGAAAATGTCAGGTGTAGTGTAGCTTCCCGGAACGTCTGAGAAGGTTGCGCTGCGAACGGGTTTTGAGAATAGGATCCTGATGGATTCGGACGGGATTTCTCTAGAGAACCAATAATAGATGATTGTGTGATGAAATGTGAAAGAGATGCGCCTGTATTGATGGAAAAAGTGGGAGTTCTTATTTGAAGGTTATAAGGTTTCGAAGAGGTTTTCAGAAAATTATGGCCGCTTTGACAGAAAGCGCTGAAATTAGTATTTTGAGAAAGTTACAGGGCTTATTTTAAAAATTAAGTATTTATACAAATTAACAGAAATTCAAAGATATTTTCAAAGAAAAATGGCATCAAAGACATTTTCGAACTGTACACCCCTTTATCTGGCGCAGTAGGATAAGAACTAGTAACTGTATTCCCAACTCCTGGGCCGGATAACAAGGGTCCAATCAGGTCCATCGGATTGCGGATCACGTCCCTTCATCAGGCCGCTTCATTCGCCTGCATTGGGTAACAGAAAGCTTGGATTGTCCATTCTAACTTTGAAATTAAAGTGTGTTTGTTTTGTTAGTCCTCTTGATGCATATTTTTATGTCTTCTTGTTTATTCGAGTCTCAATTTTGAATCCATTCAACCAAGTGGATCACGGTTAGGTAGGTTACTAGGTAGGTAGTATATTGCTAAATTCAGGATAATTATCATTCATTTAGACTTTTAAGTTTTCAGCTGAAGATCTACTTAAATGGATCTACTAAAAATACAAACTCTTGACAGATTTATCTACTATAAAAATTGAAAATGATGTAGGTAGTTATAGTAGTAGTTCATTCAGTTATTTGGTAAACAATCGCGATCCTCTTGGCAACATGATGCAGCAGTATGCTGTACTCCAGCGAAACTGGGTCAGGTGGAAGACCTGCTGAGGATTAGCTAGGGATGCGCCAGGGCCAGGGCTTATCTATTAACAAGTTTTCTATAGTCACGTCATGAAATTAAGAAAGACGCTTAGTTCTTGTTCCATTTCAAACGGCAATTTTAGGGACATTTGATTTCTATTATCCTATCATTGTTTTGATCATAAAGTAGCGGGCGCCAAAATTGCGGTATTTGCAAAGTTCGATAAATCAACAATCATGAAATCCCTCGATTGACTTACAAAGATAAGAGAAGGACTTGTACATTCTGATTCTTTGTTTTATGACGCTACCAATCAGGTATCGATGATCTATTAATCACGCCTGTATACCTTACGGAGCAAGTATATCATCAAGGGCTTAATAAATTGCAATAAACTTCTCGATTTCTCTACTGGTTTTTATTAGTTGTTTTGTAGCAACTAGTAAACTCTTTGTCTGTATTTACCGCTCCCTTAGTCCAGTCGTTCTAGTTTTTCCATGCTGGACTGGAAGCGATAGAAAAACATAGAATGTACCAGCTGGTTTCTCCTCCCGAGTGTGCTGTAAAACAAGCAAATGGATTCGAGAGTTACAGTGTATTGTGATTTAGGCGATGGGCTGACAATGACAATCTGTCATTATAGCGGTACACATTTAATCTAAAATTGCTCTCAATATTTTCTCAGGCGTGGTAAAAACACCTTTTACTTGGCGTTTTACGCTATGCCTAATTCGTAAGGGTTACTTCATGTATGTATGTATGTTATATTAGGCGATTTAAAAACTCCGGTATCAGGGTTTGTCGGGACGATCGTCAAGCAGAAGATAATAAATTCCCATGATGGGATGGGCAGCAGCCCTGTTAGATTTCGCTGGCTTCTCTCGGCTCTTGAGTGTAATGCACTTTAGTTGGAGCACTCACTTTGCCTGAACCACCGTGAATTTTAATCCCCCTTTTTCTTTTTAGCTCGAAGCTCGAGGTAATTTTGAAAAATATTTAAACATATTTTATGCCTCAAATTCTGGACAGTAAATTTTAGGTAGGTTCTGATCCCAAATTGAAGTTGTTGTAGGTTTCTGTAACAACAAAGCCAGAAAGTTACAATATCTTTTTGCTTGAAAATACTGGGTGTAAATAAATTATCTGACCAAACTTAACAGCTGTCTTAACCAATAGGTAAACGCGCCACGGCAGCCCACGTCGGGTCCCAAGTTCGATGCTCGGCTAGTCACGAACGACTCACGATGCTCGTTAAAGAGTTACACGGGCAATTCCGCGGCGTCACGACTGTATGCCGATTTACAAGTGAATGCTGGCTGATTTAAATTGTTTGTGAAAATCTAGCTTCATTATTTTGGTTTTATTTTTCTTAATTGTATCGTAGACTATTTCCATGCCCATCAAGCATGCCCATCATCAAGGCCGCACTATTCCAAAGCTTAGATCACTGGATCACAGAGTATGTTTTAGGTAAGAGAAATTGAGTTATAATTTCGCCTCTGCGGATGTAGCATCGGTGGTTCAGTGGTAGAATGCTCGCCTGCCACGCGGGCGGCCCGGGTTCGATTCCCGGCCGATGCATAATTCTTTTTGGATTATTTAATTTCAAATCTTTTTTTCTTTCCCTCTTTCTAATTTTTATTTTTATCCAAACTTTTTTTTCATGAAGAGTAGAGAATTTAAACAACTCAACCTGAAACAACCTGAAAAAATATACCTACAACGCTACAACCAAATAAGATAGGTAGGGAAACGACATTCGATGTGTTTCCTTTCGATATTATACCTAATCCGGACCCAGGTATAGGTACCCTATTTACTGTGTTTATTCAAAAACGCAATTAGCTCTGCAGCTGTCCTACAAAACATTGCACACGATCACAGCTCATCTAATTTTGTGGTTGTAGACACCTCATTTAGGTCAGTAGGAAACGGTCATACCTACCTAGAATTGAGTTGAGTCCAACAGAAAATATTCGACCCATTTCAAATTAAAGTAGAGTTTGATTTCGCAAGACAACTAAATCTTTATTAGTGTGTAAAGAATTAAAAAGACCTTTGAATCCTAAAATCTTCTTTACACTTTTATCGTTTTATTTCCATACAAAAAATTATATAGAGGCCTTGGCATAACGCTGACGACGTATACCAATCAAACGACTATTTCAGTTAAACATACAACATCCGATATGGTCTAGTGGCTAGGATACCTGGCTCTCACCCAGGAGGCTCGGGTTCGATTCCCGGTATCGGAATATCCTTTTTAATTTTTTTTGCATTTAGCAGTTCTTTTTTTAATTTTTTTCCCACATTTCATCCAATCGAGTTTATTTATTTATACCTATAGGTAGAGAGAGATTCAAATAATATACAGAGACAGCGTCCCGCAAACTGATAGGGGGTTGCTCAGTCAACAAAAATGAACAACTTTGCCCTTGAAATTATTTCAGGAAATGGTAAAAAAATTGCTTTTCCATACAAAATGACCACCTCGAACAGACAAATTGTATGGAAAAGCAAATTTATTTTCATTTCCTGAAAAATAATCCTAGTTATAATAGTTCAGTTCCGTTGACTGAGCTTCCCCTATCAGTTTGAGGGACGCTGTCCCTTTCACCCCGTGTAGACGTAGATTATACGTACTTAGAATGGAGCAATCAGCTTATAAAAGGTAAATAGACAGCATAAATCATACCCGGAGGAGACATAAACAATCAAGGAACTATAAACAGGTATTCGTCATACTTCACTTCTTCAGTCTACATGGTTGGTTGCCCATGGCTGACTGTACTAACCAGGAAACCATTCGAAGACCGTATTAAATTCACAACAAACATATTTGTGCAAGTGGTGAAAAAAAGAACTAAAACCATTCTATACATTTAACACGCGATTACAGCGATAGTAGCGACGCTCTGAACTGCAAATTTATCTTGGCATTTAGACTGGGATAGGAGACTGGAGGAGGCTATACCCTATTTTTAGTAGAATTTGATTATAGTATAGTGCTCAGTGAAAAGAAGAGGTTTCTTATTTATATTGTAAGGTAAAATAAGAGATGGTTGTACATTTGCGATGAATGTTGTCAAAGAGAGTGAGATTAGAAAATATATACCTAGAGTTGAGATAAAAAAATAACAAAGTTCGATAGAGTTTTTAGTAACATTTGAAATCTGTCAAAATTTCGAAATAATAATAACATTCTATTTCCCGACTCACTTTTGGTGATCGTTAGATTAGTTTGAAAAAAAAAATAGATAAAGAATAGCTCCCTAATAGGCGTGTCGCCGCTTCCCATTATAGACTGTTTTTAGTCTTACGGACATGTTATAAATTTGACAAGGTCATATTATATCCATGGGTGTTTTGATAGGTATTTTTCTTGTAACCCTTTCTCTGCCATCTATTTATATTTCAATATAAGTGCAGGCGGGAATTTCGAATTATGAAATTAATGTTCTAGGCATAAATTGAATCTTCAAATCAGAAAAGGAAACAGTTCAACATTTGCGACTTAGGTTTGCATTCACCAGAGTTCCAAATTAAAACATGCTGATAAATTTTGAAATATGTACATTTGATATCAACCCCCACATGATAAGAGCCTCTACAAATTCATTAAATTGATTTTAAGACTGATGAACACATAATATTAATTGTTTTACCATTAAAAGTAAAATTGACAACTAAATATCTCACACTATAAGTTTTAACCCACTCGCTGCTGGCGGTGTCTTTACGGCCGGTAATCAATTCTCGGCCATTTTTCTAGTGCTGCCCTCTGGCGGACCACCTGCCGCGATTTTAATTGGGAATTGGCCCTCTCTATTTGTAATGCTCACAGCTCAAGGGCCCAGAACAGGGTTGTCTGCACAGAGAAAATATACCAGGTATAATAATTTGTCCTAATGATAAGAGAAAAAAGGCGGTGGCAAATGAATTGTTTTATTAACAATTTGTGTCTTTTTGTGTTTGCTTTTACATTTTTAATGATAATAAGTATATAAGAAGTTAAATAGTAATGTAACGGACGGAGCATTTTCAAAACCTTTAAATAAAACAAAAAAATGCTTTTATTTTCAAACTGCTGCTGTCTGACATAGGTGCAGTCAAGTAGCAACTAGCAACCCTAATTTATACCTATGATATAGTTTCA
This sequence comes from Scrobipalpa atriplicella, assembly GCA_029255725.1. Taxonomy (NCBI): domain Eukaryota; kingdom Metazoa; phylum Arthropoda; class Insecta; order Lepidoptera; family Gelechiidae; genus Scrobipalpa; species Scrobipalpa atriplicella. The sequence goes on along the minus strand of JARACY010000511.1, from coordinate 76,245 downwards.
CGCTGGGTGGGCACCCTACTGAACTTTTCCTTTTGCAGTTAAATATTATTGTAATAATAATTTGTAGAAATCATTAACCAGAGTCATACTGTTCACATTTTCTCATTGCATTGAATTCTTTGATTGTTTGACGAATCTGTGCTTCGGAAGACAAGTCATTTAACTCAGTTACATATACTTACATTTTAGTACTATGGCAGAACAGAAACAAAATGTTTTTGCAACTACGTCCAACATGAAAGAAGTTTTTCAAGCGCTCTACATCATATTCAAATCTATCTATATTTTTAGTATCGAGAAAGTATATTTCACTGATTGATAAATATGTAAGTAAACACTTAAAATGATTATATAACAGGCAAGATAAATAAGAAAGATGTTCCAGATATTCCAGAAAAAACCCTATCTTGTATGCGATTTGCCTAAAGGCGTACAACAAAACAAGCTATGTTTTTACCGTCCGACAACTAGAAAGATTGCTCAGTCCGTACCCTCGGGGTAAAAGTCAACCACAGGATTGTATCCAGGGTAAAACATTATGGAAGCCAATGGACACAAAAGTAGACTAACCGTTCTGTGACACTGCTGCTGTGCATTCCGATTTTTCCGTGGACATTATTGTAGGATATAGGTACATATTTATTTTAATAAATAGCAGACTTGGCAGACTTTGTCCAACCTGGAAAAACGAAGCCAATATTTTGTACTTTTGGCTAAAGACTATCATTTTCTATCATGAAATGACAGAAAGGTACGGCAATATTTTTGTTAAGATTTAGTTAAATCGTGTTCTTACCAAATTCTCCTTATTGATTGGGGCCATAAAAGCCTCAAACTACCTCCCTGGCTATATTTATTCTCCTGTACAAATTGCAATTACTCTCCTGCAATTTAATCAGTCCTTCATTTGCAACCCTTCACTCAAGATAATGGATTGTCAATATAGGTAAATATTAATGTCATTGATAGGTCTTTTAAACGTCCCGTTGTTCTAGATCTAGATTCAAGGTCTTAATGAAATCGCAAGTAGATCCGTGTCTAATTCTTTTTAAATGACATTTTATATTATGATATGACTTGCATTTGAGTTTTTGCAGAGCCGATACCTGTATTAGCCGACGCAGTTGTACCTTAGCAAAAAAAATAATTTACATAACACTGAATATACCTAGTACCCTAAAGTTGAGTCAGCAATTTTTTTACTCCCTCTATGTATACTATAAATTTATTGTATACTACACCAAACTTGTGTGGACTTACCCATAAACGGAGTCAGCGGCTTGAGTCATTTTGTATGGGAGAGCGCATGTTTTTTTTTCTATTTCGACCTATGTTCCTTGGGGAAGGTTTCAGGGGTAGGTTCATACCGCAAAGTTAGGTCAGATGATCAATTTCTTCATTAAATTTTCAAAAAATACAATATTTACTCCAAAGATACCTCTCTATCTCTACGCAAACACTATACATATACACAGCGCCATCTATTTATAATTATTATTATGTTACCTTGCTCTGCTTGTCTATTTATCCCGAAACCACCCGAAAAGTAACGCGAATGGCTCTCCTAGACGAGCAATATTTCCTGGCGCGCATAGCCTAGGATAGGACGTGGTGTGGATATAGGACCCAAAAATTTTCGTAGGACTCAACACGTCGGCTGCCGACAGATCCTCACTTTATAGTGTTAAAAGTTATGAAACAAAGTTTCATGTATGTATTTTTTCCGACAAAATTGTGCTATTTTCCTGTAATTAGTACACTAAAATTAATTTATGTAGCTTATTGTATATTTGTTATTAAAACAAAATTAATATGATCTAACAAAACTTTAATCGCTATATCAAGGTATTAAGGATATAACAATCTGTTATTTTTGTTAAGTGCATTTAATTCTTCTTCACTTTATGACATCTAGGTATAGGTACTTTTTATTTCCCTATGTTTTCACATGATAACGTAGTCTATCAAATTCACGCTTCGGTTTCTCTAATGGATTAGCAGTAACATCGTTACTTGCATCGGATTTGTTTTTGGCGTCATTGAGACCATTTTCATCGCCTTTATCGTTGCTATTTTTGCTGTTGCCATCACCAGAGGGCGCACTGTTAGTACTTGATTCTTTTGCGTGTGTTGTGGTATTGTCCTTAACTGGCACAAAAATCTCATCGCCGTTGGAACCAGTTCCATTTTTACCTTTCAACATGTCGTCTAACAAATCATTCAACTTCTTAAGCTGATCTGAAGTTAAATTGTTTATCTTATTTAACCAATCAGATAAAGTGTTAGTTTTGCTGCAAGTGTCGATGCATTCTATTTTGGTGTTAAATATGTTTATTGTGTAGCAGCCCCGCCATATTGCTTTGACGCAAGTTTTCGTCTCATGGTTGTAAGTGTATACCTCAGTCGGGGATCTACCACAATCGCCTGTCTTCAGTTTGCCGTTGCAGGGGTCTTCCTTAGCTACAAAAGGAAAATTTTTGATGTATGATACCACTTATTACTTCAAACCTACCTATATTCAAGTAGGTACTATATGAATTCCACCAGATCAAAGGGTCCTACAGAGTACTTACATCAGAATAATTTTGTTAGTCAGAAGTTTCTGAATGGAGTAATAAGTCTTTTTCTAACTATTGACACCATGAATAACCTGATGAACTCAGTCAGTTCAACACTCACTCCTGTTTTAGACATTCCATGATGAACTCTGGTGTCAGAATTTCGAAACCACCTTATATAGGGTTTGATATGGAGGTTACGGCCTATATCAAAGGTCACAATCGGGATCGACGACTTAACGTGCCCTCCGAAGCAAGTATCACCTTTCATGACAAAAAAGACTGAGGAGTGATACAGTAGTAAATTTAGTTTGCAAACTCTTATCCTAGCTACTGGTTTTATGAGAAAATAAATCCGGTCGTCCGTCTCATGCTATCGACTACTGCTATGCTACTACTTACTTGTATCGATCTTGTTTTCGTTTGAATCAACATCATCAAGTTGCATGCTCACCCTACCAATGCAGTAATGACTGCAGGTCAACTCATTGTCAAACCTGTAAATAATAGGCAAAATTGATAAGCGGAATAATTTTTCGAGCATCAAAAATTTACAAAGTCTCGTATTTATATAGCGACCTCAAGATTGAGAGCAATATTGAGTGCGGATTTGACAGGTAATTTTGTACTAGAATGACACTACACTGATACGAACTCAAACTCGCTGTCACTCTTGAGAGCTGATTATAAATACGGGCCTTAATCAGCCTTAAAAATATTCATTTCAGCCTCAATAGGTTAAGTTAGGTTAGGTAGGAAGTTATTATTTTTGAGGCTGATTTAGTATTTTTTAAGGCTTGGTTAATTACAACCCAAATGATACTACCGATCCGATTTTCGGTTTTCCAACGACGGTCAAAATTCAAACTCTCAGAGAGTACCTAACAATTTGCGCTGAGCGGGACCAGTCTTTAGTGCCCAAGTGATTCTCATAGAGCACTCTTTATTCCTTCAATCTCGTGATGGGATAGACTGACTGACTCAACCAGAGAGAAATCAGGCGCAGGAAATACTATTTACAAACCCATATGAATGAAAGGATGGATCATCTTACTTTTTGGACAACCAGGTGATGGTGATTAGTCTGCAATGTCCTAATCAAACTAGAACCAACAACACAAACTCGTTGTCCCCCGCCGCCGGGAACCCATGGCTCACAGAAGACCACGAGACTACGGAGGCGGTTGATAGGCACAATATTATTCAGTTCAAGACTTGTGGATGGATAATTGGCTACTTTCCAACTAGTCAAATCAGCAACTTTTTATGAAATGTCAAAAACGCTTTTTTGTATGAAAATAGTAAATTATGACGTCACATTTCAGTAAATATTGACTAATCAAATCAATAACTTATATACTTTTAATTCGATTATTAAAATCTAAATGTGCATTTTTTTTAATGATGAATGAAATCCACAATATTTTTATCCATTAGTTTTAAGTATAAACGTTTTGATTTTTTTAAGCTACCCAGTCAAGTACCCAATTGTTAGTGGTGTGTTGATGTGAGAGGGTATTTTAGTTACCTACTCATCTTCATCTAATTAAATCCTTTGAAATTTGTAACATATCAGAGGCCTAATATTGTAAAGATCACTATCAAGACTGCTACCGGGACAGACAACTTAACGTGCCCTCCGAAACACTTACCGGTATACTTACCTGTTATAGCTGGGGCACCCTCTCCAAATCTGGATATCGCAGCGAGACCCTGGCTTCCAATAGTGGAATACTGGGGTAGGTTTTCCCCCACAATCAGACACGTTCAACGGATAGTTGCAATAGCTTGCCGGCACTGTTAAAAATACAATTTCAAAAATATTTAGCTAGGTACTCATTATTTTTGATTAGATTAGGGTCTGTTCTCATTGATTGTAGAAAAATAATATGTTCAAATTTTGATAACGATCTGTAACTTTGTACAGTTGCTCACTAACAAAACACTAACAAAAACTTAGAGGTACTTACTTGCGTTCAAAGAAATCATTGAACATGTCGTTAAGAAAAGATACCACCAGAAGTGATATCGTTCAGACTTGGTCCTATTCATCATATTTTTATAAGTGGAAAGAGAAAAAATGGAGCATAATTTAGAAGCCTTTCTGTTATTATAAAATCAGTTTTTTATGATGGCAATCAATCTCATTTTATGACTGAGTAGAATTAACTATTAGAAAATACAATACTCTGATTAAATCTTAGAGAACCGCACTGCACGGCCTTTCCAACAAGGATTAAATTTATAACACCTTCCTATTGACTATTATGATGATGAAGATGATGATGATGACAATACTTAGATTAAATTCATGACATGACACATTCCTATTGACTATGTTATTTATTACCTTTCTTGCATGTTTTCATACCACGCAGAGAAAATTTATATAATTGTATATATATTGTATATTGCTTAATGTTGTATTGTAAAGTAGGAGGAGAGCCTGGAGATTAATAACACGGGTTGTTTATAAACAACTCAGTATTAACTCCAGCTCTCTCAAAGGTTATGCTGTTTCTTATGCTTGCATCATTTTACCTTATACCTAATGTACATTTGTGAGAGAAATAAACGGAATTTATTATTATTATATTAAAATAAAAGAAATACTATATTTCACAGTTTAATGAAATATTATTTTAACTCATTTAATGTTTTATTACTGGCTTCTACCGCTGCAATTAAGATTTAGGCGTGGTTCAGCTTTTGCTGTATCATTCGTGGCTTAGCTTCAGTCGCGGCTACATCTTCAGTAGTGGTATTTTCAGATAATCTTATTACTGAAGGATTTTTTTCAGGATAACGATTTTCATTTCTTCTTGTTTTCTTACTCAGGTACTCATCTAACATAGCATTCAGCTTCCGAAGTTGCTCTGAAGTTAACTTCTCGATTTTCTTTGACCAGCCGGCAATGTCGCCGAATTTCTTGCAGATCTTTGTACATTTATCTTTGCTTCTGAACATGTTTTTTGTCTCACAGCCCTGCCATTCTGCCTTGACGCAAGCTTTCTTCTCTTGGTTGTACGTGTATACTATAGTGGATGGTCTCCCACAGTCATCTGTGTTCAGAACTCCATCGCACGGGTCTTCAGGAGCTGCAATAAAATGCCTTGTTATCTAAAGTGTCTCTTGTACAAATCATTGTACCTATTAAACAGTTTTTATTCTGGCTGGAAGATTCACCCAGAGAATGAAGATCGTTATTCCTTGCAGCGACTAATGTAGGTACGCTACAAGTTTCAAAGAATACCTGGGAGAGCAGACTTAGGTTCCATCAGTTTAAAAGTTTTCCATGCGTAATTCGTGAAAGCCTTTTTCTAACGGGGAAGTTCGGAAACTTACTTGAATCAACTTTGTTTTCATCTGAATCAATGTTTTCTACGCTGTCCAATTTCAATCTTCCAACACAGTAGTGGTTGCAAGTCATTTCATTGTCAAACCTGCCGAACAAAGTCAGATGATCATCTTTTTATAATTTCATCATCACCACTATGAGTACCTGGTAAAAAAAAATACACACTAAGTGTTGCTGATGGTAAAGAAGCAACCGACACTCTGCAGCTGCGATGATGAAGTACCTATCTATTGATAAAGCACAAGGATACTCACTTGTATGTTTAACGGAGATTTTTGACCTCACCGTTTCCTGCACGAGCGTCTTCCTCAGCCTCAGAATCGAAAGGCTCACCGTCGTTTAGTAATAAAATCTATAAAGTACCTGTTGAAGGTGGGACATCCCCTCCAGATCTTGACCTCGCAGCGTGACCCGGGCTTCCAGTACGCAAAAACTGGGGTTGGGGCGCGTCCACAGTCTGACTGGTTGAACGGAAAGTTGCAATAGTCTGCTGGCACTGTGAACATAATTTTGTATATAACTCTTAGTAATTACACACACGGTATATTTTTTCTTTGAACTTTCAATAAGATTGAGCGATAGATAATTTCTGGCTAGTAGGAATTGGATCTGGATTGAACCTGGCTCAGTGGCAAGTATCAGGTGATGAGGCTATGTCCAATAGTGGATTGAATTAGGCTGATAATTTTTGACTTCTTCAATCACAAATGGTGCAAAGGTTTTCTTCCTTCTACCAACTATTATATATTCTGTGTTTCTACCTGTATTTGAATAATACTTACCTGCATCGACAAAATTCACCGAATTTGCCACGAACAGCAAAAAGTACGATAAGTGAAAACGTATTTTACTCTCATTCACTTTCATCTTAGATTTCGTAAGAAATCCCAGGAAAAAGGCGCGCTGATAAAGTAGAGCTACCTATGTAGAATCAATAACTTCTCCATGTATGATATAAACAAAATTAATAGTAATTTAATTGATTCTAATTATGAAAACAGCTTTACTGATTCAATCAATTTCGGGAGCAATAACTTGCATAATCGGTAGTAAATAAAACAATTAAAACTTTTATAGATAATTCTAATTGCTTACTCCTTCAGAAAACATGAGTACCTAATAATAATAAAGCTGAAATGGGACCAACAAGAAAAATAGAATACACTCCTCCCAGGCATACCACAAAAGGCTTGGAGGGATTTGAGGGTTTTGATGTGTAGGTTTTGATGTTTAGGTGATTGAATGATCACCTATCACTCTGAATACACGCACCGCACAATCTTGAGAAACTGTTCTTCTTTCAATGCTTTTTGGTTCTTATCTACTGCACTGAAATTATGTTTATTAATTATTTTAGTGTTCCCTTGACAATTTGCCATTTTCCCTTCCCACATTTTGGTGTTTCGATGTGTACCCGACTGTCTCGTTTTTAAAAAGTGGCACTTAGTTCTTTATTATATTCCTCCATATTCGGTGGTTTAAAATCATCGTCGTTCGTGGAAACCATGTTGGCGTCAAATAAAGTGCTAACGCAATAACTATTTATTCTATTAATTTAAAGAATATATTCCATTTATATTTCGTATAAAAACACTTCTACTATACACTTTTATTTATTAGCATCGCTAAGTTAACATTTATTTTACTATCTATTTATAACACACTCTCAACCTCTTCAACTGAACCTTGTCCTTCATCATTAAGAAAAGACATATCAAACAAAGTCGTAGTCTCTAATGCCTCTGCTGATGTGGTTGGCATAGTTGTTTCTGAATCCATGGTCGTAATGGGTATAGTTGTTGGTGAAGCCGTGGTCGTAGTTGCCGTAGTTGTAGTTGGAGCCATGGTCGTAGTTGGCGTAGTTGTTGGTGGAGCCATGGTCGTAGTTGGCTTAGTTGTTGGTGGAGCCATGGTTGTAGTTGGCGTAGTTGTTGGTAAATCTTCTGAAAAAGTTGTGGTTTCCGATACTTCCTCCATTAAAGCTAGAACTGTAGTTGTAGTTTCATCGTTGAAGAGTCCATCAATAATTTTATTCATGTCTCTGACATCATCTTCTGTCAATTTATGCATGTCATCCTCCCATTTAAGAGCTGTCTTGTCCACATTTGGCATGCACGCTTTCATGCATTGTATTTTGTTAGGAAACTTATTGGATGTTCTGCACCCCCTCCAATAAGCTTTTTGACAGGACTTTGTAGTTTTATTAAACGTATAAACTAAAGTTGGTTTTCTCCCACAGTAGTTGGTGTTGAGGTCTGCTTTACAGGGATCTCCTTCATCTATAAAAAGAAAACATAAATGTTTAACACTGTATCTTCTTTTCATTCCTAATTCTGCTCAATCATCATGACCACAACATGAACAGAGGCTACGCATGCCTTACGGTAAAATAGTAAGGAGATTGGTATGGAAATTGCCATCAGTAATGGAGTTAGGTAAACATTTATGTTATATACAGACTGAGTGTTATTTTATTGACGTTTAGATTCTCTTGAAGTTTTATAAGATGTGGAAGTTTTAGCAGGCTTCGGTAGTTTCTGGGATATTCTAATGGCAGTATTTGGCAGCAATACAGAAACACAAAATTAATAAAAAGAATCTTATTAGTAGTTATGGGTAGTAGAAGCTCGTATTTACCATCAATAACTTGTAAATCGTTATCCACTTCATTGTCTTCAAATCTGAGTTTACCAATACATAAGTCTGAACAGCTCACTTCATCATCAAACCTGAGAATACGATAATAATTAATAGCCAGCAAAGTGTGGTGGAAGTATGAAGTCGCCAAAGACATTAAAGAGCTGGAAGTGACCGACTGATCAGATTTGGCACAGAATAGAGAAGATTGGTGCACTTCAATGTCAGATGCCAAGATCCACTTCGGGTCGCTGAGCCAGTTAAGTAAGTTAGGAAGTAAAGTGTGGTAGAAAATGCTCTGCAGCATCAATTACAGAGATTTCTTCTTCTTCTTATCCTAAGCCTTATTACCATTATCTGGGGTCGGCTCTCCTTGTCCGTCTTCTATATTCTGGTCTATTCTGTGCTGATTCGGAGTCTTTAGTTCTTTCAGGTATTTTGTAACGGGGGTCTTCCACGTCTACTCCTCGTCTCTGGTAAGTCTAGGGCCACTTGTACCATGTGGTCTTTAGGGCGTCGAAGCACATCAATTACAAAGATTAATGAAAGTATACAGTGGATACCTGTTGTAGGAGGGGCACCCTCTCCAAACCTGGATCTCGCAACGTGACCCTGGTTTCCAGTATGCAAACTGCGGGGTGGGGGGTCCTCCACAATCTGACCGATTAAACTGGTGCAGGCAATATATTGGTGGACCTAAAATATTTTGGTTAAGATTTAGTTAAGTCAGGCTCTCCACAAATCGATAGTAATGCAAGGCAAATCATCTGATGGTAAGAAAAAATATTCAAACACATAAAAGAATACTCACGACCGTATACAGATAATAATAAATATTTTGTTGTAAATATTAAGCAGCAGAAAAGTTTTGAAATCATTTCCCTTTTGTTTGTAACACATGAAAATTAAAATGAAGTACTACGAGTAATTTTCTTTAAATTAATGAGTTCTTGACTTTTATTGGTTTCTGAAATTGTTCCTTTTGAGAAATTAGTAGTTTAGTTGCATTAAATGATTAATAAATCAATGGTATTAGATATAACTAAACACTAAGAATAAAAGTTAGAAGTACATTATCTTATAGGTACATAATTAATAGGCAGTAAGGCTAAGGTCAATCATCGAGTTTTGTGAGCAAGAGTATGAAAATTAATAAAATATTTATACAGGGTGTTAATTTAATTGCGTGCCATAGCTTAGGGGCTGTTTCATTAACGTAAAAGGAGCCCATGAAAAATCATAATTATTTTCAGATATTTTGGGTTTATTAGTATTAGAATAGAATAGAATAGAAAAATCTTTATTTGTCACCAGGCAATTAAACATAAAATTTACAATTATTAAAACTTAAAACTTAACCTAAGGCGACAAAAAGGTCTAGCTCAGCTTTATCGCTCTCCCGTCCTAAGCTCCCGTCCCCAGTTTGTAAATTATTTTATGAAAAATAGAAACAATATTGGTTTTGAAGGCAAATTTTAAGATTGAGTCAGAGTTCCAAAGAAAATCCTAAATAATATAAAGTGCTGTATAGCGGAATCAAGGTTTTGAAAAGAAAAGTCAATTTTTATTAATAATTTTTAGACATTTATGATAAAATTCCAAGATCCGGAACTGGTTATCCTCGACTCCTTCCACATTCTTGAGTGTTCAGTTTGACCAACATTCTACCCAAGGTCCTGAAAGTACAAAAATATTTAGTTGAGCTCCATTCTGAATCCACTCGGTTAAAATCCTTCCGCCCGTATTCGCAACCAGTTGCGAAAACGGAATAATCATTCTTTGTTCGCAACTGGTTGCGAAAGAAGAATTTAAACTCTTCGTTCGCAACTAGATGATGTTAACACTTCTGTGTTTCGCTACCAGTTGAATGATTATTCCGTTTTCGCAACTGGTTGCGATTTAAATATACAACCATAAAAGTCTACTACAGGACATGGGTCTTATGGCGGTGGTGATCCAACAATACAATATTTTAATCTACGACCCAGCGCCACTTGTTTTTTATATGATATTTAGTAATTTTTATTTATTTACGGTTAAATGATCGGGAACATCGGATTTATCATCGCCCCAAGGGTTGAATTCTGGTTCAGGTGTTTCTGTTTCGACTTCTTCTTCTACTTCTGGTTCTGGTTCTGGTTCTTCCGTTTCTTTTTCTTCTGATTGTTTCTTACTTTTTTCTAATTTTAATTTCTGTTCAGTTTTTTCATGTTCTGTTATTTCTTCTGCTTCTGTTATTTCTTCTGCTTCTGTTATTTCTTCTGCTTCTGTTGTTCCCATGATTCCATCTATAATTTTATTCATGTTGTTTATATCATCTTCCGTCAGACTTTTGATTTTTTTCTCCCACGCCGTGACATTCAAATGTGGCATGCAAGCTTTCATGCATTGTACTTCGCCAGGGAACTTGTTGGATGATCTGCAGCCCCTCCATTCGACTTTTTGGCAAGTATCTAATTTTGAGTTGAACGTGTACACTGCAGTAGGTGGTGCACCGCAGTCGCTTTTGTCTATTTCGCCTTCACAGGATTCATCTACAAACGTGATAAAAAAAACGTTAAAATAAAAAATAAGTATATAATAATAAGTAAAAGCGATCGAATCGTTGTCGATGTGTATGTTCACAAATTTTATATGTACCTATACATACCTTTTGTGTTTTTTTTTTAAATAATATTACTGTGCCCTAACCGGGTTCATGTTGAAGTCTTATCTTGTATAAGAATAGCTATTACAATTTTTTGGGTACCTATTGAGTATCGATTGGACATTACTATAATAATTATAGGGAAGTCAACATTTTTATGTTCTAAATTAATTTCTTTGCAAAGTTAAGTTCTTCAGTTTTGCTTATTCCATACCCTAATACCCTGTAGTCCAAGATGATATTTATATTTTCGTCTTTTAAAAAAAAAATTATTTCCATAAGCTTGGCTTTTTGGGGTGGGATGGGATCTACCTCCTAGTGGTCCACCCCGGGCAACGGCAACACATGCTTGCCTGTGAATAAGTCCGGCTGAATGATCCCAACAAAGCGGTGGTAGGCTCCGCAAGGGGCCGCCTGGCTCGCGACCACCCTCTCACCAGCTTGCTGTGTTCCGTCGGTGCGTGAGACTACCAGTGCCTTAACAGGCGTTTTCTGGGTTAGCTCGCTCCATCGTCGACTCTGACGGTCATCGCTGACCTTTGTGTCTAGGGTCAAGAGCTAACCCATTCTAAGTAAAAAAAAAAAACTTGTATGGATTTACCATCGTCTGGTATTTCGTTATCATCTTCAAACTTCATTCTACCGATGCAGAAGTGGGAACAGCTTACTTCGTTGTCAAACCTGGGAATGGGAACATGGTGTAAGGGACAGCTTCCCGCAAAGGGGTTGCTCAGTCAACGAAACTGTACAACATGCGAGAAGAAATTCTTTCAGTAGGTAAATAAAAATGATTTAAGCTTCGCCGAACAAATTCTGTTTTCTGAAAATTTGAGGTACAAATTGATAATTTTTGTTGAACAACCTCGTATCAGTATGCGAGTATGCGGGAAGCTGTCCCTTTTAGGAAACACTCAGCACCTTAAAATAGATGATTTACTAATTAGTAGAGGATGATGTACCAAAGGTAGTTGATTTACCTGTGGTAGATGACTTACCTGTTATAGCTGAGTTACCTGTTGTAGAAGATTTACCTATGGTAGATGATTTACCTGCAGTAGATGGTTTATCTGTGGTAGATGATTTACCTGTTGTAGCTGGGACATCCCCTCCAGAGTTTGATCTCGCAACGGGAGCCAGGCTTCCAGTATGCGAACACCGGGGTAGGGGAGCCGCCACAGTCCGAACCGTTAAACGGATACAAACAGTACTGCGCAGGATCTACAGAATATTAGGTGTAAAAACAACTAATCATATTTTTAGAGTATGAATCAATCTACACATATGAAAACTGACGGCCCCCACAGCCTAATTGGCAGTGTATCTGCCTGCTACGCAGAGGGTCCCGGGTTCGATTCCCGGCCGGGGCAGACATTTGAATGATGAATTTAAATGTCTGTTTCTGGGTCTGGGTGTTCTTTGTGGTTGTTTCTGTGTATGCCCATGGCACCCCGATACAGGGAATCCTAGTAGGGGCTATGAGTGTGATCGTGTTTGTTTGTAAAAAACTGTAAAAAATATGAACTGAGAAAAAGTATAGCTCGAGCTACGTTGGAGACTGACCAAGAGGGATTCAAAGCCCCGCCCGAGTCGAATGAAACTAAGTATTTATATGGGTTCACCCGAAAAGACAACGCAAACAGATAGGGGGTTACTCAGTCAAGGTACTATTTATTGTTCTGTGATCAAGGTAAGGTAACTGAACAAACACAAGGAAATTCTTTTAGCAAATGAAAATATTGCTTGACTTTCCCATACAAAATTATCACCGCGATCAGACAATTTTGTAAGAGGAAACCAACTTTCTATTATCTTGTAAGAATTTTCTGGTGAAATTTGTTCAGTTTCGTTGACTGAGCAACCCCTATCAGTGTGTCTCCTTTGATTTCAGGAACTTGGATGTTCCAGCAGTGGTCATCTTTCATCTCACATCTAAGAAGATGTTTGTTACCAGCTAAAGCTTAAAATTTTTTTGTTCCTTTTTTCTATTCTTTTTTTTTTTAAATAAATTACTTAAATATACTTACGTCCATCCACAGACAATATAACCGTGTGTAGCATTGCAAAAAATTGTAGAGTAACAATTTGGTAAAACATTTTCAATACCAAGCGCTTCTTTTAGATCAAAAGTGTAAGCATTAAGTATTTTGTTTAAGCTTATGTTGCTTTCGGTAATGCTAATAAAATGGGTTACTAATTAAATAGCACTGAAATATACCTACTTAGGTACCTGAACCATAATCATTTATAATCTTTATTTGCTTTCATGTACCTCATACCTAAGTACCCTATAAAACGTTTTTATGTGAAAGTCAATTTGTCCAAATCATAATTGTTTTTTTTATTAGGGTACCTACCTAATTTTTTTATGTAACTATGGATCTAGTAACCAAATCTCGCTATAACACCATAATCTTACATGATATTCTCACAGGATATTCTTCCTGACAGACTAGATTGCACTGACATTGGTACTGACTAAAAAATAACCCTGTATATCGCATGGGGTACGTGCGTATGATCAGTATGATGTGGAAAAAAATAATATTCAACAAAAAAGGTTTGCATCGGCCGGGAATCGAACCCGGGCCGCCCGCGTGGCAGGCGAGCATTCTACCACTGAACCACCGATGCTGATGACGATGATGTTCAAATTAGTGTACAAATAGTTTACGTAAGTTTACGTAATCGTTAGTACCAGATAATAAATTAAAGTAAAGTAGCACAATGGACCTGACTAAAGTGCATCATTTATGTACCTTTTTCCTTTTTTTTATTTTCACCATTTTATTTTACTAAAAACACTAACAAAACAATTGTGCTGCCATCTGTAGAATACTGCAGGAACGTCTCAACCACACACTAGCGCTAGAAGGCGCAACGTTAGCGATAGAAGTACGTTCATTAAAACATAGATGGCGCTTAAACAAAAAGTGCGAAGAAATAATAAAATGTTTTCTAGTCTCATGTATTTTTAATAAACGTAACAAAGCGATTTCCACAAAATATGCTGCTTAAATTAATACATAAATAAACTAAAATATTGGGAGTAATATTGAGATCTAAAAAGAATCCTTGGTCGTTTATATTGCTTTCATTGTTTTCCGTTTTGAGATTTTTCTCATGTTCGGCCTTCTTCCGCCGCTTTTTCTTTGGCATCATTTTTAGTTTTCCGGGCCAGTATGGAGCCTATTACCACTTCAGCAAACTGAAAAGAACAATGTATCTTAATAATGATTTTACTGGAGGCTAAACAAGGTTAAACACATTGAATTATACAACAACATTTAACAGAAATTATTTATGCATCCTGAAGGGTGTGAATCTGCCCATGGAACAAAACAAAAACTGACTTTCCATACTAAATGCGCGCTAATTATATGATGCATTTTGTATATATGGCAGTAAAAAATATTTATTTTCGTATTTCATACATACATACATACATATAATCAAGCCTTTATCCCTAATGGGGTAGGCAGAGCGTAAACAATCTAAACGTAAACATAGGTCGTTCCGCCACGTCTGACTTTTGAAGGTTCTTCCAGATGGATCTGTATATTGCTATAGTGACAGGTTGTCAGCCCATCGCCTAAATTACAATACTGAATCCCTCGAAACCCTTAGCTGACTTTTACAGCATGCCCGGGATATGCAGCTGGCACATTCAATGTTTTTCTCTCACTCCCAGTCCAGCATGGGAGCTCGTATTTCAACCTATGTTATTTAGAGAAAGTTGTTCAGTTTCATGGGCAGATTCACATCACACCTCCACCATATCCAGGGTGCATAATATACCTACCCTTTACATGTTGTTTAACTTCCGTACAAATGTTCCTAACACCCGGAATATTAAGAAAAACTAACCTCAAAAATAATCAAGACAATGGTCACGCTGAGCACCCAATGCGCGGTTTCCTTGAAGACCTGGAGAATGTAGCCTTTGCAGCCGATATGGTAGTACTCGTTCCTGGACCTGCAACGTATACCGGGTGTAAGGGACAGCTTCCCGCAGACTGATATGGGTTGGTCAGTCAACGAGCAACTTTCACTAGGAAATTGTTTCAGGGAATGAAAAAAAAACACTTCTCCATACCACGGTATAATAATATATCATGCTCCATACAAAACCTCGATAAGACAGGGAAGACAAAAAAATAATCCTATAAGAATTTTGAAAGTTGTTCAGTTTCGTTAAAATATAAGCAACCTCTATCAGTTTGCGGGAAGCTGTCCCATACGTTCATACACCCTTTATTACATTCGTTATTGCATCAAAATTATAGAAAAATATTACACGTTTAGATGAAGAGCGATGTTATCTCAATAAAGAGATCTCTTCCAGCCAGCTCAAAAATTCAAAATCTTTTTATTTTGAGTTTTTTAGGGTCGCCGCGCTCATAAGTAATCTGTGGCTAAAGTCAAGAAAGATTAAATAATTTGGATTAATTTTAAGTTTTTACCTGCAGATGTCCTTGGCCCTTTCCTGCACCAGCTCTGATCTGTCAGGGTCATAGGACGGGCAGCAGGATATGGGGATGTCTGGTGGGAAGTAGGGGGGAGCTCCGGCGCGTCGGTAGTCTTCTGGTCCGTAGACTCCACAGCAAGTTAGCTGAAAGATGATGACAGGACTTTTGTAGACACTGGTGTTATAAAAACCTGTATAAATATCTACTACTCGACAAAGAACTGACAGGAAGATTGGCAATAGCAAAAGTAGCAAGAGTGAGTAGTTAGGTACTAACTAATAAAAAAAAATCATCCCAGATCAATTTTATCCCAGATAGTATTTTTTTTAAGAATCGGGAAGAGATGGGCAGGTTTTATTCTGGGTTGACACCACACGGGCTAAAATAGAATAGGGTGACTTTTATTTTATTTTTATTTATTTTTTTATTAATCAGCTCTCAAGAGTGAAAGCGAGTTTGAGTCCGTATCAGAAATGTCATTCCAGTACAAAATTACCTGTCAAATCCGCACTCAATATTGCTCTCAACCTTGAGATCGCTTTATAAATACGAGCCTAAGTCAGGCACAGTGACATTTCTTATTCATCATACCCTTGCTCTTAACCCATCATTTGGTGTGGGTGCAGTATGTTTTCTTCTTCCATTCAACCCTGTCAGCCGTCACTTCAACACTCACTTCACACAGTCCATCCATCTTTTCTTTGGTTGTCCTCTCCCAACATATCCGTCCACATTCGAATTTATTACCCTTTTACCTATGAAGGTCGTTATTCTTTTCAGACTTCTAGTCTTCCGACCTCTGTTGGTCTTAGGCGATTAGGATTTATAACAGTGTTGGTCATATCCACTGCATAAAAGTCTGATTATTAACAGATACTTACATCGTTCTGTGTGGTAGCCCATATCTTCATATGCCGAGGGTTGTCATCTCTGGCCAGCCGGAAGGATTCCGACAGGGAGCGACTCAGACTGAACTCGTCTTCCTGAGTCACTTTCACGGAGACTCCTGCTATGATGGCCTGGATGATGATCAGGATCGCCAGCACTATTGATGCCTGGAAGGAAGAGATATTTGTGTCAATTTGGTTTTATTGAGTGCGCTTTATGTATGTCGCAGGAAGATTTGACAATTCGAATCATCGCGAAAATCCTAGGGATATTTCGAAAACACGGATAATTAGGTAATGGTGAAAACATTGTCTAATTTTACTAGAGAAAGATAGGTTTTATGCGAAAAACGAGTCGTTCTAGTTACATTTGATATCCTTTACTCTCAGATTATCAAATTAGGTATACTATCCTACGACATGTATAAATGATCTTTCAAAATGTATTTGAGCTATTCCTGCCAACAACAAAAAAATATATAACTAGGAGTATAGGTAGCTATGTATTCAATTTCCTAGAGTTTTCAGGCATTTCTTATTATAATTTGGCTGTCCAGTCCAGTAGAAATATCGCGTGATATGCCACAAGTCTCCACTCCAGCCTGAATACATTACTCCTTGAAGTGCTCCAAGGACAGGAGTTAATAACCTAGCTTCTAGATTAGGAAAGGCGATTTACCATTTTGGGTAAAATTAAATATTTTTTATAAGTTGTCAGAAAGGTGCTGAAGTAAGGGGAATTGAGAAAACAGACTATGAAGATATCCATATGATAATAGGATATCCATAGCAAGCAATTCTTGTACAAGATTTTAAAAACAAATGGTGATAGTTTAGTAGAAGCTCCCTAACTTCATGGAAGATAGGGTAAAGATATTTGATATGGTGCTAAATTGAAAAAGTCATGTAAATATAGAGCAATCCATAGTAATTTTGTTAAAAATATGTAGCGTAAAAATATGAAGGTACTTAATTGTTCTCAAGAATAAGCGTAAATTTTGCTATCGATACGAATTTTATTGGATATCCTAAGCAGGCATAACAGCTATAAAAATATAATGCGAGTTTTTGTAGCTTTGATAAGGCGAAAATATTTACGACTTTATGCATTTTTTATGACTAAAAAGTACCTACCGGTGGCATAACGACAGCAGAGAGAGAGCATGGCTGCAGTCATCATAAAAATAATCATCATGACATGATTAACATAGCACTAGGTCGTCATAGCGATAATAAAATCCCTTAATTATCAGACGTGGCGAAAACGCCCCTTAGGGAGGTCGTTTCGGTGCGTTGCAATTTAGACGATCTTTCTAAATTTATAAAATTTCCCCCAACACTTATCAGATACGTCTGACAAGTTTTGGGGCGCCATTTTAAGAGGTCGTTGGCACTCTGCCTACCCTGTCTAAGGGGTATCCTACTTACCGCATGCAAGGGCTTGACTTTCTTCCTGAACACAGCTACAGCAGCGTATATGACGATGGAGAGGGTAACAGCAGCAGTCACAGCCAAGATGATCATGGCCACCAGACGACCTGACTGGTCACTGCTGTAGATCTTCGTGGCGATGGCAGTTGAGACTGATACCACAATCAGGGCTATCGATATGAGCTGCAGAAATAACAAAATATGAGGACATTTTAGAAAATCAGTCACTATGTAGGTAAAAGAAATATTATCATAGATAATGATGACAAACAAATCAAATATTGTATACTAGTTTAAACTCTGCGAGTCTCTGATAAGGTGATAAGGAATATAATAATCAAAGGCTTTAATTTAGTCCTTTGGGTTCCTTTATTAATATTAGTTCTCTGGGATAAGAAATATAAATAGTTACCTAAGATACAAGTTACTAACAGCAATGACGAGGGCCAATTGGACGAAAAAGACCTTGAGGCAGAGCAACATTTGGATCCCTTCAGACGACAGGCGGATGATCTACCCTGCTTAGCCTGTGTTTCTCTTCTAAGTATTGAAACCACTGAGACTTACCACAATAAGGACGGCCAATAGGACGTAGAGGACCTTGAGGCATCCATGGCCGCCGCAGCATTTGCACTTCTTCAGACGATGGCTATTATCAGCCTTGCTGTTCTTGTTTTTGGCGTCTGTTGAAGAACATGATATAATTATTTTATATTAAGGCATTTTTATAAGACATACAAGAAATATGACATGATCGGACTTATGTAATATAGAACTGCATTGATAAAAATACGAAATATTTTCGTTGAGTCTTCATTGTTATTAATTTTTTTTTAAATAATCATGAGAAATTAGTGTCCCTATCCCTTAACGTAGGCAGAAAAATCCGTAAAATCATTGAAGATTTTAAGAACAAACCGATGATCGTGTGGTCCTTTCGTTACACAACCAATCGTCTAATCTAATAGGTGGGTTTAAAGATTTTGATTGGGTAGTTGGAAGAAAGAAGGAACAAGAAGTACATACCACCTTCATTAGCTGGTGTTGAAGAGTTTGATCGTCTCGTTTGTTCTCCCATTGCTACGAAATGAGGTCTTTCTAGATCCGAATAAATGTGTATTAAAAAGCAAGCATTAGTTATTCTGAAAATAGGAAAGTTAGTTTTTAGAGAAGCTAGTTTCATTTGCTAAGAGTATGTTCAATAGATCAAGAGAGCGACACACAGAAAGTTTTTTAACATTTTCTGCTTATGCGCCAAATCATAAAATGTTTCACAGGTAGGTATATTATGATGATTTAAATGCATCAACAGGAAGAACTGCAGCAGGTATAATTTGGAGAATATCTAGGACAGAAATAAGTTAAGATACATGCAGAAGTACAATTAAAGCCATGCAGAAAGTCACGAATCCAAACGCGTGAAGATCAAATCCACACAGATCTAGTTTTCTATCTTATGATTTTCTAATGTATAAAAATAAATTGTCTTTTCCCTTAATGGCCAATATTTATTTTGGAAACGATGCCACTGCTTGCATCCCTAAAATAATTGTTTTTCTCCTCCAAGTTGCAATTTGTTTTTCTCAGCACAATTTTTTCCACACAGGTTCAGGTGCAGCTTGGCTCTCCATCGTTCATTTTGGAACAAACAAAAAAAGAAAAAAAAACGAAACTCACCATGCTTTGCTCGTTTTCCCATAGCTCCACGAGCCTTCGAATGAGTGTGATCATCTGGTACTCCTGAATAAATAAAAAAACCACAATGAGCCACAGCTGAATGGTCCAACGGATGGTTTGGCATAATAGCTGGTATTGTTAAAAGATGTTGTAGGTGGATTTGTGGTTTGGGAAAAATAGGTAAGGTCGAGGTGTCGTAAAAATCGAACGTGGATTAAGTTCAGGAAAATGGCAGCACAGAAGCGTCCAGCGTATGGGTTTAACATGTGGTACAATTAGTGGGTGGATATGTAGGTATTTACCATTTAACTATGGGTAGAAGAGAAGTAGACATAACTTGCGCTATTTGTAGACATAATGGGGGCAATTCGACAGCACACATAATCACTAAATCTTGACTAAAATTGTAACCTGTCATTTTCTATCATGAGAGAATAGAAAGAGATGGCAGTTATTTTAGTTAAAATTTAGTTGTCGTATTCTAACCGAATCGATAGCATTGTCGACTCCTAGGCACTAAATATATTTTTATTGAAAATATATTTAATTAAAAGATATATGAGAATTCCACAGAGTACCTAGCAATTTATTTATCTTTTCCTGCATCATTGAAATCGTATCTAGATCTGGAATCAAGTGCCGATACAGCTGGTTTGATGGAAACTGATTGTATCCAACTACTTATCGTACTTATTGACATCTAAAGATTTATACCTACATAGGTACCGAGTGTAAGGGACAGCTTCCCGCATACTGATAGGGTTTGCTCAGTCAATACATCACACCTGTAGGTATCCCCGATGGGGTAGGCAGAGCGTCAACGACCCAAACAAAGGTCGTTCCACCACGTATGACAAGTTTTGAGGTTTGTTTAAGATATATCTGTATATTTCTGTAGAGACAGGTTGTCAGCCCATCGCCTAAATTACAATACTGAAACCCTCGAATCCATTAGCTGATTTTTACAGTATGCCCGGGAGGAGATGCAGCTGGATCATTCCAGTTTTTTTTTTAAATATCTGTCCAATAATAAGTACCAATAAACTATATAATACTACCGAGAAATGATGAATCATGTTACGTCACTGTGAAACTAGGTATGAAAAATTCTATTTCAGCTAAAAAATAATTTCTGATTCACCTTAAAACTATTACTAAGTTAAGTATTAATGTCAGTATGGAAATCCTATTAATTCCCTGTAGCCGACAAAAAGGGGTGAAAGAATAGAATGCCTTCTTCAAAACCATTTACATTTCGGCTATTTATGATAGAGCTCATTTGTTACACAGTATTGTTCGTGGAAGTACAGGCGCATTGAAAAGTGTCCAAAAATTTGGCAAACATTAGTGTTAAAATAAAAAATTCTAGGTAGTAACTACGATGAAAGTATTATATGTGTGAATTAGTAATTTCAAGTAAAATACGTTTATACTTAAAAAATACCTACCTACACATTTTTTTTACAGAAACAGTTTGTTTCAGTTGGTAGAGCGCAAAATATTTGATAGCTTTGTTATTTCCTATATTTTAGATAAAAAATACATTTAGGTATTTGTGTGCATTATTGTGAAGAAAGACGTTACATTGGTAGTTTTGTTTTTGTTAAAAAAGTTCACGACGAATTGAGAACCGCCTCCTTTTGTTTTGGAAGTCGGTTAATAAAATAGCTATTTTATTCCTGAAAATATTTTTTGTCACGCAGTGGGATGACTCTAAGCAAGTATATTTAAAAATCAAATTCCGCAATAACGTACAGTAGGCTGCAAAAGTGCATACCTAAAACGATCTAAATTTTCTTGGAAATCCAAGTAGCTTTTAAAATATTTATTTCAGATTCGGATATTATAGGTACTAGTAGGTATAATTTTTTGAAACAATTTTATTAAAATCATTTCACACTTTTGTAATAACTTCAATCGTTTGCGGTGGCACTAGGTATGCTATTTTGCAGCCTAGGTACCACGTTGCCAAAGGGTGGGTACTAGGTACCTTAGAAACATGATTTCAAAAACCACTTTTCTACCGACCACTCCGTATAGGTCAATCCTATCACCGTGGTACCTGCCACCATGGCACTCAATGGTCGATCACCATAGCAACTACACCACAATACCACGCACTGTGGTCACCACCACTTTCCACCACCCACCACACACCACCGACTCACCAAATGCTGGTACATTCGAACCAATTGACTAGTAACTAGGACTAGTTCTTGGTATGGTATCTAAAGTATGGTAGCATACGGACCATTGCCTCTGTAACTTCCTCCAACAAAAAAATACTTCCCCTCCCCATACAAATTGTCTGATTGAGGTAAAGGGTCAATTTTGTAGGGGAAGTAATATTTTTTCCATTTTCTGAAAGGATTTCCTTGTGAAATCTGTACAGTTTTGTTGACTGAGCAACTCCTAACAGAAGCTGTCCCTAAACACCCTAGATCTAAGTCTGATCTGTGTACTCTCGATCCGCAGGTAGAGCGTTCTATTTCCAAAGGGTTTGGTTAGGACATCAACATACAATACAATACAATACAATACAATACAAAATACTTTATTGCACTTAAGGAGACAAATACACAGTAATACACAAACAACATAACAAAAGTACAACATAGTACATCACTTATGTAGATGTCCTAGATGAAAGAGGATTTCCGACATGACATGCCATCATCGGTCCAATGACTTTCTTCGGGTTTTTATAAATCCGCGTGTCTTTTACATATGCCTTTACGTCTGTGTTTTTTTTCTTCGTTTTCTTTTTTTCACTTGTAGTGTAGTGGTTTGGTGGTCGACCATAACATAAGTTTAAAGAAAAAAAAATGCTTCTTTTACCATGCTACTAATTTATGGTTTGAATGTACGTACAATCGTACAAGCACTTCTCAAGGACGAACAAGTATACAAATTTCGCGAAGGTTATATTTTGGAGAAGGGTCGACGATTGTACTTTGATGATAAAGGAAAAAAAATCGATAAAACACCTCTATATTCTTGCGCATTATTACATTATTTTTTATTTGTGATCGGTCTGCTATTTCCTCATCTCGTAGACTAGATGCTACCGAGAACTACGATGGATACTGCCTGAATCCAGTTTTTTTTATATGCGTAAAATTACTTTTTTTTTCTAGCTAGCTTAGACCATAACCAGTGAACAAGACAAAATCGACAATAGAATAGGAGCTCACCCTGAAAAAGCATCAACCGCACGATCCTCATCGTTGCCATCAGTGGTGTCTTTATCTCCTTGAACAGCATTGATTGCATTCCGTACTTATTTGGGGATCCTACTTGTTGGACGAAAACATTATTTATTTTAATTCGTACATAATTAATTATGTAACTGTAATAGAACCACAAGGTTTTAGTTTTCAGTTCTTTTTTTAATTACAAAAGGAACTCAATTCCCTTCTCTATTAGGTACATTGTACGATGTAAAATAAAATCCCCTATGATCCGTCATCACCATCATTAATTTATTGCTATGAGTCCAGCTTATGACTAATTTATATGACACATGGTCTATAATTGCTCTATAATTTTTAACTTCATCACATACATAAACTTTTTTTTTTTAAAGAGAACATTATACTTAGGTATGCAATGTGAAATTCATAAAACACAATCATGTTATTCAGCCTGCAATATCCTAACCAAACTGGGAACAGAATATACTAGGTACATACATACAAAATTACAAATTCTGGGAATCAAACCCACGAAGTCCATATTTGAACCCAATTTGAACCAAAGTATTTTCACTGTAAGTCACCTAATCACTACGTTTCCTGAAAACGTATAGAATTACGGTTGTTTACGTTCATCGCTTTAATTATGCACAACCATCAATCGATACACACTCCTGTTAATTTATAAACTTTCCAGTTGAGTGTGAGTCAAACATTTCTAAGATTTAAACTCTAACACCAAAATCCAACGAAATTACAATAATCTCTAACAGTCCTCATCTGCGCGCTTTTCGCGGATTTTTGCCATATCCACCACCACCAATCGGCAGGAAAAACTGCTGCCCATGTCTCCTTGGGAAGAGATAGGGCGCTTTTCCATTAGACGGCACGGCACCGGCACGGCGACTATCACGTGACAATACCTATGGGAATCGATGTCATGCCGTGCCGGTGACGTGCCGGTGACGTGCCGGCAAGTGGAAAAGCGTGTCATATAATTTCATTGATTTTCATACATTATGTCATCCACGATACCGTCGACGGTACCGTGCCGTCGCTGTTGCCGGTGCCGTGCCGTCTAGTGGAAAAGCGCCCATAGGGTGCTTCTATTCTTAGCCAACATCGCAGGACATGAGATCTGTATACCTTTTCTTCTTCTTTCGTGTGGGTTTCGAGTCAATCGACCCGATGAACCTTCCTGCCTATATCCCTTCACATACCACATACGAGTAGATACATGTACAATCATTAAATCCTGATTAGTTTACTTTCCTGCCATCAAAATGATGTATGGTTCCTTGGGGTGACGGGCCTTCCGTGTTTGTGTTATGTTATGGTGTTATTTCGACGTGATTATGATTACTTTTGTTTCGTCCATGCTTTTGGCGACTTACGGGTGGGATTTTATGATGAAGTGGTTAGTTTTTTAAGGGAAGAAGAAGTGTAATAATAAAGAGTTTATTAGGGAACATAATCCTACAAGTTTAAATAAGACATCACCCACATGCTTAATAAATAAAAAGTATAAAATAATGATTTTGCAATGAGTTTATGTCTCTGGGTCAGAGACTTTAAATACGACAGAAGCTGCTAAAGACGATTAAAGCTGGTAGTTCTGATAAGGTCTTATAAATAACCTACTAAAGTTGTTTTTACTATAAACATAGTTCTAGGATATTTAAATATAAATTGATCGTGTCTTGAGGATGTTACCCTAATTTTGAAAACTGAAATATTCTGAAATAAAACCGTGTCAACTGCCGATCCTAATCTAGAAAATTTTAACTTGACCCCGGAAAGGATACAGGTAGTTTCTCACTGTAGGTAGAGTCAAAAAGGTTTAGATAAGGCAAAATGAAAATTTTTAGATAGATAGACGGTGCAAGACACTGAGTTCCGAAAACTGAACTAAACTACAAGAAATACTTCTGGGAAATGGTCAAATCTTCTGTTTGATTCAGAGTTACCTAACAGGTGTCACCTCGCCATCTTGAGTTTTAAGTTGAAATTAAAAGTAAGTTGTAACTAACTATAGGTACATTCTATAAAAGTGATAATGATCACTGATAGTCCTATCCTATTATAAAAGATAAACTAAAAAACTATTATTATATTACGGATTAAAAGGACTAAAAAGCTGTAATTATAATATAAATAACCCCTTGGTCAACAACAAGGCTCTTGAATATTAATTCCGTTTTATAAAATTGTATATCTTGGTTTCTTAGCTCTACATTACGATATATTTCAAGCAAATCTAATATGTATCGGGCACAAAAAGGGCATTTGTCCTGACAGCAGCCCTTACAGGCCCTTAGGAGGCGTGCTTCGCCTACTTTCAGAACACTGCCCTTCTTGTGAACTTTTGCTAATGTATACCTTTTTATTATCTACCTATTATTCGATAGGCTGTGCTTGTAATTAATACCTTTGACTTGTAAATTACTATTATGTTCTGTAATTTGTTATAAACGTTTAAATCTGATGTTAGTCAGCTAGGCTAGTAGGTAGTAATATCGTTAAATTTAAATCTAAACTAATAAATAATTTTATTTGGATTTTGGATATTTTTTAGAACATGTTTAGAACACAATTAGTTTGTTAAATAAATATGATCGATCAAATAATAGACAATCGAGTAGATAGAAATTGCTATCATAGCAATAACGCCGCCTATATTGTACTCTTTTACTTGTTTTTGGTGCACTAAAGAATATGTATTGTATTGTAATCAGATATAATAATAACAAAACAACATAAAATCCTAATGTATCTTAGTATTATCTAAAAATCACGTTTATTGAAACTAATTACACACCTATAAATAAGCTATAGTCATTAAAATGAAACCTAATAAATTCCGTGTCAGGTTCATTGCCTAGGGCCTGCAATAAACCTAAGTCCTAACTAAGACCTAGGTCCGATAAACTTGACATTAGAGCAGCCAATCAATTAACCGCCGGAAACAATGTTTCCTAACCAACTGCTTGTAATAATACTTATTATTAAAAGGTTTTTGGGTTCCGTGAAATTTGAATTATACAACATTTTAAAGTCTATATTCAGGATAGCAATACCGGGTGTAATGAACAGCGTATCGGAAACTGATAGGGGTTGCTCAATCAACGAAACTGAACAGCTTACACCAGGAAATTCTTTCAGGAATAAAAAAATCATGAGTTTTCCATACAAAATGACCAACCTTGATTAGACAATTGGTATGGATGGAAAAGCCATTTTTTATTTCCTGGTGATAGTTGTTCAGTTTCGTTGACTGAGCAACCCCTATCATTTCTGGTACGCTGTCCCTTACACCCGGTATAAAATCTTATGCAATGCACCCGAAATACACCTGCTTAAAGAAGACTTTTTAATAAATTAATGACACAATTTCTTTACCAATAGGTAATGATAAATTCGAAGAACTTCCTAGTATTTTATTTACCGCAGACGGAACCCATCACTAAATTCCTGTAAACTATCAAAGAGACGTTGAACCTGAAAGCTAAGCTTCAGCCAACTACCTATAGAAGTCAGCTTAGTGGAAGACACGGGAATCGAAGGTGTTGACCCTCAGGTTAACACCCTACAGTGGTGGATTCAGGTTGCCATGGAAATTCTATCGTCTTTTATTCTGCAGTGGTTAGAATGTGACCCTTCAGTGTCGATTACATATATTTTTTTAAAAGATTGTTACTTGAAACGATATTTATATTTCCAAGTGGATCGAAGCTCGTAATAGGCGTAAAAAAATATTTTGAAATTTTATTATAGATACAATTTTAGGTATAATTTTATTAGGTACTTTAAAATATGCTTTTTATTTTATTAATTTTTTTTAAAAATCCCCTCAAGTAAACTCACTTTCGGAAGTAATGTTGGTAATTTTTTACCACGGGAAAACTCATAATGCGGTGCTGGGGTGTAAAGAGGCGAAAAACTAGCTTGGAAATAACTGTAAATTAATTTAGCCTAGACCGGTAGCTAGATCTAATAGAAAAAGTGTTTGTAAAGATTATAATTAAATACAATTTTCCGACCAATAACCTCACCGAAGCGTCGAATTTTAGGACCAATAACCGATCGCTCGTTTAGCTGACCAGCTAAAGAGATCCCTATCTCCCTTTTATGACAGCCAACGCGAAGGTCATGTGAAATTGGTGGGGTAATCACATGCGTGACTTCAACCCTCGCACGCGACTTCGCGCCACCAAATTCTGGGGTACTAAAATGCTCTACGACTATTGCTCTACCACATTCAGCCAACGACTGTGACGCTGGCTGGATGTAAACGCCACAACAGAACGCGTCGCCTTGCCGCTCGAACGCGTCGGAAAAATAAAACATTTTAAATTCGGAACTTTTCGTCGAGGTATTTTCTCGTTCAAGTTTCAGTATTAACCAGTGAGTGAATAAAGACTTTGCAATAATGGAGGGGTGCGGAATGAACTGCATAAAATACCTGTTGGTTCTCTTCAATGGATTGTTTATGGTGAGTTTTGTTTGGTTTTTAGGTTAGGAGTTTTGGCGCCAACGCCAAGAGCTGAGATAGTACGTTGCTATTTCGTAGTGGTTATTTCGGTCTTTATTAGTTCTGTCGTACGGATCACGATTGGGAAATTTTGTATCAACCATCGTAAATGTAGAGCAGTTTTGTTTCTATATCAAACATTTCGAAATGACAGCGTACCTAAATACGATCAAAAATCAAACCTGAAAAGTTTTGTAAGTTACATGTTAATTTCCTACTTATTTCTTTTGTATGGGCATGATGTACTGTTTTTTACATACATACCTTATTAAAAAGTAAATTAATTAATCTTATTTTTCATGGGTATGGGTACCTACTTATTACTTACTAAAGAAAGTAAATAATACTTACCGTCACCGGACTATGGACACTCAGGTGGTAAAATAAGATTTTTTTATTGCTCCTAGCTATACAGGGTGTAAAAAAAAGTACTGCGTTCCTTTAAACCACATGTTCTACTGATGATACCAAACAACTTTCCCAAAGCAGAAAAATTTTAGCTCCAAAAAATAAAATTGCCTTTTCCATACAAAGATGCTTTTCGGGATCTGCTAATTTGTATGGACAAGGCAAAATTTTATTTCGAATTTTATATTTTGGGAAAGTTGTTTGGTATCATCAGTAGAACATGTGGTTTCAAGGAACACAGTACTTTTTTTTTACACCCTGTATAGGATTAGATAAATTTGCTAATAAAATTGATAAAACCAATACATGTAACAAAAGTAGGCCGGTGTCACTACGAAAGGAATCCAAGGCTTAACACCTTTTTACTGCTCAAATAAGGACTAAGGCGGGCATAATTTATTAGCCACCAAATACGACCAACGCTGATTTAGAATCTCGTCTATTCTGAATGAAATATAGACAATTGCTGATGGATTGGCTGTCTTGTTAGACAAAAAGACGTTGTAGGTCTACCGACAAAAGACTTTGTTGATGTTAGACCTTGTTTATCAAAGTGTTAGACACAATTACGCTGGACTTCCACGCTGGACTGGGAGTGATAGAAAAACATAGAATGTGCCAGCTGCATCTCCTCCCGGGCATGCTGTAAAAACCAGCTAAGGGATTTGAGGGTTTCAGTGTATTGCAATTTAGGCGATGGGCTGACAACCTGTCACTAAAGCAACATACATAATCATCCATCTATAATAAAATAACCCTCAAAACTTGTCAGACGTGGCGAAACGACCTTTATTTAGGTCGTCTTGGCTCTGCCTACCCCATTAGGGATAAAGGCGTGATTTTATGTATGTATGTAGACACAATTACAAATTGTAAGATAGGAGTGGATGGTGAGGATGAGGACCTACCTGCCTACAAAGTTTTAAGTGTTGAATTTAGTTTTTTTACTGTGTCGGAAGTACTTTCTAAAAATCAATATATCATTTTTCCTGAAATACTGACTCCCCAGAATTTTATCCGGCATTCGGTAATTTTGTTAAATTAGCACCTTTTTTGTAGGTAGGTTAGGTACCTATTGTGTTCCCAACTAGCAAAATTGTGCAAAATCGCAAGATCTTATCGCTACATAGAGATATTAAAGTTGTAAATAAGTAACGCTTATGGCTGCTAGTGATATATATGTGATATGAGACACCAGATAGCTGTATAACAATATACAGCCTAATTGGGATTATAACCTACGATATAAACGTTTACATAGCTGCCTTTTACATTACATATAACACTGTTGTAAAATAGTATACTCAAAACCTCAATTAGAGCAGTTATGTTGTATATTAGTGTTTTCATGATACTACTATAACGCAAATATGAACTTATGTGGCTCTGCTATCATTGATATATAGCCAGTGTTATATTAGAACCTTTGCAGCTAACTAGTGATATAATAGATGTCACAGTAGCTGTTTTATCACAGATATGCTCTATATGTATATCCACTATCGCTTGCGTTATATTAATGATAACTGAACCTTTATTACCACTCAATAGATGTAATGCAGCATAATATATTTCTCATTTATCACTGGCAATATATTAACTTTCTTATCTCTAATATAACGCTAAAAAGATGCATATTTATTCAAAAATGGGCATATATGTCACCTTTCTGCTGCATATTGGATTTCTTGACATCAAATTGTAGCAAAACATTATTTTATGGCTGACGGTGACGATATTTTATTTCACAAGTTTTTATTTTTCCATATTTGTGCAAAAACATGGATCAAAAATGGAGTGATTACAAGAAAGGTGGGTCTTATAAACGCAGAAGAAGGGAAAGAACGTTGAATTTACCGGAATATATCAAAGGTTTATTTAATTTGAATCTGAGGAACCCTAAACACCGTAATGGCGGCGAGATGTTGTATATCTTCTGGTTAGCAGCTCCCTTAACTCTAATTAGTTGTATATAGATGTCTTTGCAAATACCTAATTAATAAAAATATTTAAATTAATAAATATTATTAATTCGAGGGGGGCATTAAAAATACAGTAATAATATGGTACCCATTTATCAGTAAAATTGCAAGCGCATATGAATTTCACCTAAAACTTAAAATATACGGCCAATTTTTACCGATGGATTTCAAGATGGAGGAAATTATAAAGATACTTACCAATATTATTGGTTTTAATTTAATAAAATCCTGTCAGAGTTCCAAATCACGCACAAGTCCGCACAAAACAAAACAAGTGTTATTATAGAATCCCTATCAACAATTTGTAATCAAATTATTGTAAATCAGCGTTAGCTGCGACCCTTCTGTTTCCTAATTGTGACACAATAGAATTTTTGTCACTGATTTAACACCAACTAGCTCAGAAGGACACAGATATACAAATGATTTGTTTCCCGGTAGTCCTAAGCGGAGCTTTAATATATCTAATATATCTCCTAATAGCGATTAAAGTGGGGCCAAATTCGCATGATATAAGCTTGTTTACAATAGATATGCGACTGTTTCTACAGCTGATATACAGCTAATAATGGCTGTATATCGAAAATTTTGCTAGTTGGGTTCCTTAGAAGTTTTTGAACACGTAGGTCTAGTGAATTAAAATGGTTTTCAGGAATGTTGGCCATCACATGTATTTGACCAAAGATCTTTTATCACGATACAATCAATAACGAAGTCACTTTCTAAAGATCAAATTCCTATGAGGTAGGTTGGCGCTGTACCTGCTACGGAAAAAAAACGGAAAATATACTTTTGTACATACATAAAATCACGCCTTTATCCCTTATAGGGGTAGGCAGAGCAAAAACGACCTAAAGGTTGTTCCGCCACGTCTGACAAGTTTCGAGGGCTAACACAGATGATGATTATGTATATTGCTATAGTGTCAGCCCATCGCCTAAATTGCAATACACTTTTGTATTCATACTAAGACAATATAGACCAGTTAAAATATTCCATAATGATTAGTTACAAACATAGTAACACAGTATTACTATTACTGTTTTGTCACGTTTAAGTACAATCTATTTAAGGAAGCAAAACAATAAAAACAACTTAAAAAAGGTTAGCAAATACAGTTTGATGAAGCCAATAGCATATTTTGGTGATCTTTCCATAACATTTAATTTGTTTTGTGCTCGCCAGTCCGCTTGCCAATCGCTTGCAAGTCTCCGAAATTTGGACTTTCTACCCAAAATGAAAAATATAACTTAGCAGAGGAGAAAATAATAACTTCGTTAGGTTAGCGAAAAAGGTAGGTGCCTAGATTTATAGACAAAGTATAGAAATATATTTTATTATCGTATGTTATACTGTAATGATGTCATCCAGAGGATAGGATGAATAATTACTATGTGAATCAGGAAAACCTACTCATTCACGTTTTTTAAAGGAAAATGACGTATGATATAAGTAAGTCATAAAATTACGCTGTCAAATATCTTTGACCTAATCCGAAAATTCACATTAGTAGTACCTACACCCTAGGAGCTCAAAATTTACAGACAAAGTCAACTTTGACAATATATAATGGAGTACGTTCCACCTTTTATGCTGTGTGCATTACTATCTAAGATCCTCATGGAAATTGAACTCAAAAAAGATAAATTACAAAACTCAATGGTCCATTAAAAAGCTCCATAATAGAATTATTACACTGCAGAGTGTTTCTAAAGCTTAATGATGATTACTTTGGAACATAACTTACCGAAAGGTATTTTACAAAGCACTTTCTGCTCTTGAGCATTCACTTGGAACTTATACATTTTGAAAACTTATGTTCAAAATCACTGGACAGCGAAAACAAGTGTTTATTTATTGTTTTTTGTAATGATAATATAGTCACTGATAACTTTTCATTCATACTCGGTTCACAGCACTGTTTGAAAGTTTTCATCACTTGGTCAAAAATGTAAGTAACAATTTGACGTCGAAGATTGCGCGTAAAATAAGCTCCCTATTTTGTTTTTCATAAGAGTAGACTTCTTAGAAAATAACACTTTTCTCACTAGGATTTCAATGCGATTTCGCACTATATCACGAGAAATAATAAACTTTTACAAATAATACATGTTATGAGTACAATTTTCAAGGCGCGTTTCCGTGTTTGTCGTGTATGTTGCGGATTAATATGGAGTTTAGTCATTGCCTTATTGCTACCGGTTTTCCCTTCGTGACAGACGGACATTTGGCCAAACTTACCAGGTAATACTTAGTGTGCGTCTTTGAATGGTCACATGTTTTTAGCAAAGTTTGGTTTAGTTTATGGAGCAGGAAAATTTACGCAGCGGTATACGTACTGACATAGCGTAAAAAAAATATAAGCATTAAACTTATCAGGAAAGCTCCACGTAAGCTGTTAAACATAAAATTTTGTCTCCGTAAAAAATTATACGTTAAAAATATTGTACTTATTTTTTTTCTTATATACCTATAGAGATCTTGTGAAAATTATTAGTTAAGGTCATAATATTATGTCAATTCCCTTCAATTTAATCACTTATGTGACTGATAATAATGGATCTCCAGCCAGCTAATTGACCATACTTACCTGCCATATAGCGCTATAATACTCATAAAACTACTCACACAAAAGTTTTATACCACCAAATAATAATTATACTCGAATTCTTAGAACTTTTCTTTATAAAGCCCTTGATTAAGCCATCGCGTGCCTAGTGGAGCTATTAAATTTTACGCATTTATTTTCCTTATAATAATGGAGCAAATATTCTGAATAGCTTTTAGGTTTTGGTGGAAAAAAGTAAAAAAGTGTGTACATACATAATTTAATTACTGTACATTTTCAGAGGTTGGAAAAGCTCCTTAACTTATAAAATTATTACCTACTCATGATGACGTCACTTCCGTTTACAAGTGATTTATATTATGAAGCATTTCTTTCCATTGTTAACAAGGTCAAAGAACAATAGTGTGGAATATTTATAATGTAAAGCGATTATTTTCGTTACAGTTCGATATTTAGGTTCTTTGTATTTATTATTAGGACTACCAGCTACTGTATAATAGTATATTAGGCAACGAGGGAATAAAGCAGTGTCTAACGTCACGGGCAGCATATTGAATCCTGAGCGGAATGAAGGATTCTAGGATTAATTCCCGAGCGCAGCGAGGGAATTAAATCTTTAATTCCTGAGCGAAGCGAGGGAATTATGACAAGAATCCTGAATGTAGCGAGGGATTCAAGTCTGCCCAAGGCGAAGACACATTTATTCCCGAGGAGCATACTATATTTTACACACCTACTGCACAGATTACTTAGACGGTGGCAGGCGTCTGTAAGATAATAAAGCTCAGAAATATACCTAATCATGTAATATTGATACATAAATAAATATTGAAAACATACCAGAAGCAACAGATCCGAAAGTCAATTCACACTCACTGAACTACACTTCACGTTCACAATCCACTACCTACGTATTTTTCCAAAAAACGAATTGATCGTATTTAACATATTCAACATAAATAACAAAATACGATAAAATACTAGTCACAATGTCTTCTGGAGTCAAAATATTAATTTCACTCGACAATTTACGAAATGGAAGTAATAATCAATGAGAGAAAAACTTTTGCAAAATCAAACCGCGTTTTCTTTTTTTTAGTTTCTTTTTTTTATACAAAGCAAAGAGCACATACAGATAACTAGTCATACAGCCTTTTTACACTCACCGGGAGGCGCAGAAGGCGAGTGTGGCAACAGTTTTAATACACACACAGCCATATTTTTTTTTTCTGAAAATTATTTTCTTAGTAGTTCACATGACATTCCAAATTCAAATCACATAATAACCCTTGGGCTATTAAGGATTTCCATACAACTTTAAATCCCTTGGGATTATTTTCTTGCTTTAAACGCAAGTTCCTTGATACATTATGTTGATATAATAATGCAGAGGTGTGTAAAATCTCTTTTAATAAAATTATAAATAAAATTTAGAAACCATCGGGTGCTTTTCCACTAGACGGCACGTCACCGGCACGGCGACGATCACGTGACAATACCTATGGGAATCGATGACATGCCGTGCCGGTGCCGTGCCGGCAAGTGGAAAAGCGTGTCATATAATTTCATTGATTTTCATACATTATTGTCATCCACGATACAGTTGACGGTACCGTGCCGTCGCCGTTGCCGGTGCCGTGCCGTCTAGTGGAAAAGCGCCCATCTTGCATCGTAATATTAAGTATTTCTTTCCGCACTTACTTGCGTAGGTACTTCACCATGATTATCCTCAAAGTTAGTTTAAAGACGTGATTCAAAACAGGATTTTGCCTAAGTCAAAATTACAATAATTAAGCATTACGCAGGTAGAGGGATAAAATACATAATACAATAACATAAAATTAAGCTTCTAGGCTCGTATTAATAAATCAGTTCTCAAAAGTGACAGAAGTTTAACTTCGTACCTATCAGAAAATTCATTTCCGTATAAAACGATCTGTCAAATCCATACTTAATATCGCTCTCAATCTTGAGATCGATTCATACGGGTCCTTCTAGAGTTTTAAATTCAAATCCCTGTGAATACGAAGGCCGCCATACTTTTTGTAAATCTCCAAAATAGTTTTAACAAAAGAGGCGCCTTGTATTCAATAGGGTTGTCTGTTAGTTCAATGACTATTGATTGAATGATACAACATTTTATTCTCTAAGGGGCTTTTCGTTTTTCAATAACTTACTTAAAGAAAAAGCCTGAAAATTGAAAAAAAGAAAGCCGTTTCATGTCGTGTCGTTTAGTTAAAAACTTAAAGAAAATAGGAAAAATCTATTTCTCTATCTTTCATGCATTTACCTAAAGCTAAATGGCGTTTCTTATTCTTATTATAATTCGAAGTAGATAACTATTGAAAGAATAACTTTTTACAGTTACTTTAAATTTTATATTATGGACATACTTACTTTCGTAGATTTATTTTTTAAAAGACTATGTTAAAGTGTTTTTGTTAATATTGTTCCAAAATAAAAGATCATCTTTCACTTTTCAGAGAAGGTTATTTTAAGTCTATTTATTAAATGTTAAATTTAAATATACTTACTTTTATATGTAATACGTAGGGGTTTTATCGTCTTATGCATGGTTAACTTTCGCTACGCCAATTTAAGTTTCAAAGCTACCTCAAAATAAAAAATCTATCGATCGTACTAGCACCAACACCATCGCTTGCATGCTTAGGTCAAACAGAAATCTAGACACGCGGTAGCGTGTCCAGCCAAGTTCAAGCCAAACGCAGAGAACTGGCGGGCAGCACCGTGTGTTATTTTACAGGAACCATTTGGAGTCACTTTTGACCCCTCAATAACTCAAAAACTATTCAACGTAAATACACCAAATTTGGTTTACATATCAGGACCCCCTACGTAAACAAGTATACAAAATTTTATAAACATAGCTTTATCGGTTAAATAGATATTAACGTCTGAATATCGGCATTTTTATGATTGACTGACTGACTGACTGACTGACTGACTGACTGACATATAGATCAAAAACCTAACCTACTTCCAGATGACTTACAAAGTTCAAATTTGGTATGATGATAGATTGTAATGAAACAATTATGGAAAAATTCAAAAAAGTAAAAAAATATATATAGGGGGGGGAAAAGGGGGCATTTTTAATTTTTTTACCTACTATATCGAGTGGGGTGTCATTAGATAGGTCTTGTAATGACCTACAACGTTCAAATTTGGTATGATGATAGATTATAATGTAACAATTGTGGAAAAATTCAAAAGAAGTAAAAAATATATAGGGGGGGGAAGGGGGTATTTTTAATTTTTTTACCCTTCTATATCGAGTGGGGTGTCATTAGATAGGTCTTGTAAAATAAAGTTAAGGTTTCTTTAAAACTATGTTTCCTAAATATGTATGTCTCGAGATATTTGCAATTAAAGCCGTCGTACTTGAAAAAGTTATGTTACCCACTCCATAATTATAAGAATATTGAATAATAGTAAATTTATATTTAGATCAATTTAAATTACCGACAAAAAGTCATGATATCCCACCAAAAACATAAATGTAAAAATAGAAGCCAAGTTCTTGGTGGTGCACAAAAAAGTTGTGATATCAAAAAAGCGGGCCAAGTCAAGGGTTTATTAAAGTAATTCTAAGCTCTTCAATAAGGTATCATTTCATGCAACTTGGCCGTTGTAGAGTGGTGTTGTAGGTGACAGTTTGTATTATTCTCTACAACGGCCAAGTTGCATGAAATGATACCTTATTGAAGAGCTTAGAATTACTTTAATAAACCCTTGACTTGGCCCGCTTTTTTGATATCACAACTTTTTTGTGCACCACCAAGAACTTGGCTTCTATTTTTACATTTATGTTTTTGGTGGGATACCTATTACACTACACGGTTAGGTTGTAGGCAGTTAATTACTTACCTACATGTGGTTGCTTCGATTTCAAGGCGAAGGTGAACTGGCGTAAGTTTAAATGTATGGTCTTACTTAGAACGATGATAGTTAGTTTGTAGAGGAATGATGAAGAGATGATGTAAATAGGTTAATAAGCTGTTATAGCTTATAAATAGGGTAAAAGATGACGAATTTATAAACAAAACTAAACCAAGCAAATATTAGATTAATGGGTGTCGAATCGAATGTCCATTTTGATTAACAAGTCGTGTTACATTAGAAACAAAAAGAGATAGATAATCAACATCCTGATCCTGACTAAAAAGTGACGTTAAAATTATAGAAATAGCAAATTAAATAAATCTGATATCGGCTAAGAACGCCTTATTAAGCTTTTCTTTTCTATTTCGAATTTGTCAAAGTGCTAGGCCTAAATTATTTATTTTTTGTAGTCGACAAATATTTTTTTTTAAATAAATAAAATCCTCTAAAATACTTCGTTAAAAAAATACAGATGACTCTACCTACATAAACTTAGTAACTTATTCTCAGTCAAATAAAAGTTTGATCTTAATAATAATAAGACAGATATTTACTTTATGATTTAGGTAAATTGTTTTAATTTAAGTCTTTTATTAGTAAGAAAAAGTTTAAACTGGTTCTACTTAGTCAATGAAAACTGAAATTGTATATGTCGCGTTATGTGTTCCATTTTGTTTTTCTTTCTTTTATCTTAGCGTCCTATGATCCCATCCTATGATCTTACTTATTACACGACACCATAAGTGTTAGTCAAATTAATAGGACTATGACATAAAATTAATAGACTCTACATGATAAACTAATTAACCCAAAAATAGTACAGACCTAAACTTGTCTCTACATTAATCCTTACAACGATCGCATACACTCCCGATTCGGTCGGATTACTACGCACAGCACGCGCCATAAATTATAACCTTGGAAACTTTAAAAGTCACTATAATCCTAAGATCATGAATGACAATCTTGTGTCTTCTATTCGGCCGGGTTCTCAATGAGTCATTCGCGTAGGCTTACGCTCCGTATTACGCAACACTGTGATCTAACCGGCCAGGTTGACAAAATATTTGTAAAGAATTTATTATTGACTATTGATTGGAATGCAAGACATGTCAAAAATAGGTAGGTAACGCTAAAGAGTTCGTGATGTGATTCTGGTAATAAGGTGCGGTTTTGAATTTTTACGCGTGATTTCGTGATTGTAGGTAGAGTCATCTGTATTTTTTTAACGAAGTATTTTAGAGGATTTTATTTATTTAAAAAAAATATTTGTCGACTACAAAAAATAAATAATTTAGGCCTAGCACTTTGACAAATTCGAAATAGAAAAGAAAAGCTTAATAAGGCGTTCTTAGCCGATATCAGATTTATTTAATTTGCTATTTCTATAATTTTAACGTCACTTTTTAGTCAGGATCAGGATGTTGATTATCTATCTCTTTTTTGTTTCTAATGTAACACGACTTGTTAATCAAAATGGACATTCGATTCGACACCCATTAATCTAATATTTGCTTGGTTTAGTTTTGTTTATAATTCGTCATCTTTTACCCTATTTATAAGCTATAACAGCTTATTAACCTATTTACATCATCTCTTCATCATTCCTCTACAAACTAACTATCATCGTTCTAAGTAAGACCATACATTTAAACTTACGCCAGTTCACCTTCGCCTTGAAATCGAAGCAACCACATGTAGGTAAGTAATTAACTGCTACAACCTAACCGTGTAGTGTAATAGGTATCCCACCAAAAACATAAATGTAAAAATAGAAGCCAAGTTCTTGGTGGTGCACAAAAAAGTTGTGATATCAAAAAAGCGGGCCAAGTCAAGGGTTTATTAAAGTAATTCTAAGCTCTTCAATAAGGTATCATTTCTAATAACTTGGCCGTTGTAGAGAATAATACAAACTGTCACCTACAACACCACTCTACAACGGCCAAGTTGCATGAAATGATACCTTATTGAAGAGCTTAGAATTACTTTAATAAACCCTTGACTTGGCCCGCTTTTTTGATATCACAACTTTTTTGTGCACCACCAAGAACTTGGCTTCTATTTTTACATTTATGTTTTTGGTGGGATATCATGACTTTTTGTCGGTAATTTAAATTGATCTAAATATAAATTTACTATTATTCAATATTCTTATAATTATGGGAGTGGGTAACATAACTTTTTCAAGTACGACGGCTTTAATTGCAAATATCTCGAGACATACATATTTAGGAAACATAGTTTTAAAGAAACCTTAACTTTATTTTACAAGACCTATCTAATGACACCCCACTCGATATAGAAGGTAAAAAAATTAAAAATACCCCCTTCCCCCCCTATATATTTTTTTACTTCTTTTGAATTTTTCCACAATTGTTACATTATAATCTATCATCATACCAAATTTGAACTTTGTAGGTCATTACAAGACCTATCTAATGACACCCCACTCGATATAGTAGGTAAAAAAATTAAAAATGCCCCCTTTTCCCCCCCTATATATATTTTTTTACTTTTTTGAATTTTTCCATAATTGTTTCATTACAATCTATCATCATACCTGAACTTTGTAAGTCATCTGGAAGTAGGTTAGGTTTTTGATCTATATGTCAGTCAGTCAGTCAGTCAGTCAGTCAGTCAATCAATCATAAAAATGCCGATATTCAGACGTTAATATCTATTTAACCGATAAAGCTATGTTTATAAAATTTTGTATACTTGTTTACGTAGGGGGTCCTGATATGTAAACCAAATTTGGTGTATTTACGTTGAATAGTTTTTGAGTTATTGAGGGGTCAAAAGTGACTCCAAATGGTTCCTGTAAAATAACACACGGTGCTGCCCGCCAGTTCTCTGCGTTTGGCTTGAACTTGGCTGGACACGCTACCGCGTGTCTAGATAAATTATAATATTCATGATTCAGTGGAACTAGTGAAATGAGTGTTTTATTATAAATTAACATGGAGTTCCATCAAGAAATTAGGACACAAAGTATAACATACTTTTTCTTCTTTGTTTAATTTTATTGTCTGAGCCCCTATCAGTTTGTGTACTGACTAAAAAATAGCCCTGTAATTGAAAATATGGTTGGAAAAACGGCGCATTCCTACTTAATAAAATAACACTATATGTGAGTACAAAAACCTCTAAAATAAGTATACTTTAAGCATCCGTAAAAAATATAAATAAAATGCATTAAAATAGAAATAGTTAATATTTTCCTCGAAATGAAAAAGTTCACGGTTTTATATATGAACTCACCTTTATTACATTAAAACCTTTAATGAAAGCATCTATAGAAAATTATAATGAATGAAGATTGGAAATATGACAATAGCGAGTAGCCGAGTAGCGATGAAGTAGCAATTTTTTATAAGAAACGATTTTACTGTCCGATTATCGGATTCCTACGTCGTCATACAAACAGAAGTAATTAAACTCCCTTCAAGTTTCAGGTTTCTACAATCAGTTGATCCGTCAGTCAGTCAGTCAGTCAGTCATTCAGGACAAAGAATTTTATAACATGTACCTATAGGTAAAAGCAATGATAATTTTTGCGAAATATTTGAAGTTGATTTTATGGGTATTTTGTGTTGATATTGTTATTATAAAATGAACCTAGTCGGCAAAATTAAAATAATACAAAATTGAAAACCCTCAGAGAAAGATACTGGTACGTGGTTTATCTACCTATAAGTAAACTTTTTTATTAGATCCCCATTTCTAGCGTGTAGTGTGACCATCTATCTATCTATTACTAATGAAAAAGCTTGTTTTTAATTTTATGAAGTCTGATACCAAAACGCCACGACTTCCGACAGTAAACTTATCGTCATCTCTAATCAAGCCTTTTTGAGTGAACTATATGAGCAAAATTACACAAGACTACTAGTTCTTCGAAAAGAAATATTGTTTATTCCACTGTTGTCATGAAAACTGAAAGAGACAGTATAAACGATTAGACTCGAATTTTAACCAAAATATGGCCATAATATACGAGATTGTTTTGTCTTTTTAAGAATCGCGTAAGAATCTTCCTACACTGCTGGCTCTATACATCGCGAATATAAATTTTGTAACCAAAAGTGGAATGTACTACGCCCAAAACCGCGCAAAATTCGCCGGATAGCCATAAGGCGCACAATTCTTAAAAATCTGACGTTGTCAAAATAGCAGAATACGGGCCCTGGGTGTGAGTGTAGCTTTATGCTGGCACGAGCCGCGGTCATAGAGTAGACAAATGGCGCAGACGTGAAACGGGAATGGTACAGTCGGGAAAGGTTAAGTTTAACTTTGAATAGAGTTCACAATGAGGGGATGAAATTCTTCGCACAGATTGTATATTATCATTAGCACAAACTGTGTCTTCTTAAAATATGCCTACAGATAATAAATATTAATTAAAAAAAGAAAAATGACGCCCTATTCAGGGTAGGTTCGTCCCTAGGGCAAGTATATGTATTAAGCTGATGATGACGATAAAATTTTTTTTAAAGCTTGTCCAAATATCTTGTAAAATATGGCAGCATCTAAACAATGGTTTATTTTAGACTATATACTTGTTTGTAACAATGTTTTTTTAAAGCATTTTATATACATAGTATTTTAAATAATTTCCTTACTTTATGAAATCAGAACTACCTTTACATAAATAATTCTTCTTATTATCATTTTTATGTAGACTCTGCTCCCTCCACTACTATAACTTACGTGTAAACTTATTAAAAAAAAATCTATAGCTGTCCCATCTGTAAAATGT
Organism: Scrobipalpa atriplicella; assembly: GCA_029255725.1. Classification (NCBI taxonomy): domain Eukaryota; kingdom Metazoa; phylum Arthropoda; class Insecta; order Lepidoptera; family Gelechiidae; genus Scrobipalpa; species Scrobipalpa atriplicella. Next base: position 35,238 of record JARACY010000511.1, on the reverse strand, counting down.
ATGTATGAAACTAATCATTGCATGTTTATTTTACGTATCATAGAAACATATAAAAGCACTGTCCCATCTGTTCATGTATATTCAGCCTCTCCATCCCACTCCATCCTACTCCATGAGGCAGTCTGTCATAATTAACTCACAATAATGAGTCCGCAACAGATTTGTTATGTGTTGTTGCTTCTACGTTTGTCACAGGCGCTTATTATTCTATTGTAATAGTCACATTATAGTCGACTATTGTTTAGATAACTGTCTTGTTATTGTTTCTGAACTGTTTCTGAGCGTATACTTACTTTTGTTTTTCACGTTAAGAGTATTAAGCATTTTGACCTATTTTTATTACAATCAAAATATTTACTTTAAAGATTTCTTACATTTCATAGATTCTAAGCATGTTTAATTTTATTCTAATCTTATTTTATATTAACTGTTTTGTTCCTTGACATGCCAGGTTGAGCTCCACGCTATTTCCTGTGTTTCCACTTTCTATTTTTTTTGCAATACTACCTAACCTCACCATCACAATGTGATGTCAACATCATGATGTCATCATCTCCCTAGCCTTTTTCGTATTTCACGGGGTCGGCGTTTGCAATATCTAAAAAACGTTATTTGAAATGAATGTTAAAACCGTTTCATAGTTAGTCCCAAATAGTAACGGACAATCAAACAAATAGTAACGGGCCATCCATCCATACCTATTATATTACTGGGCATTGTGGACGATTCGTAATACGGGATTCTATACAAATGATTTAGTAGAACTGCCAGAGTTATGAGTTAATTTATATGCGGAGTATGGTCCTGCCATCGTGATAAGCGAAGCGAGTAACTAGATGACTTAAGGATGTTTTTTTTATGAAACAAAGACATATGCAAGCAAAGCCATTTATTTATTTATATAAATTATGAAGCCAATATAATTGATGACAAAAAATAATATTCACGAATAAAAAAATATATTCAGTGCGCCACACCTATGGCCCCACTGTGTAGGTACCTACTACTCAAATAAATAGATATTTGCAACTTCTAAATATAGTTTACAGCAGATTAAACATGTTTCATAAAATTTGAGGTTCTTGGAAGAATAATGAATGTAACTTGATAATTTTGGATCAATTTCATTTGTTTTAAAAGATTTTTACAAACTCTATGAAAAAAGTTAAATCAAATTCTTAAAACTTCACAAAAATTACTATTTAATATTTTCTTTATTGAAAAAGTAGTCATTTCTCGCATATCGATTTGCTATTCCCTATGACCTCACCATAAGGACAATAGCATCACAAGAGGATATACCTCTGAACAATGGGGTCCAACTGATTTGCATTTCAGCACAGGCGGTTCCTGCCTAAATATTGTCCGAGGTAATTGATACCAGACCTTTGATTACGACCTGGGCTGAAATTTATGTGGTAAATCTATTTTAGTTTCCTATAGTGAAATAAAAGTCGGACCGCCGGTTTCGTAGATACTTATTATCCGTCAAGCAAATGCCAATTGCAGTGGCGGCTTGAAAACTCTGACAGCTGGGTTGGCCACTAACCTGGCAAAAACCTAATCTAGGATCGGATCTGGTTTCCCTTCTGGGTTACAGAGGTCAGAGGGCAGTCGCTCTGTGTAAAAACCAGTACCCTCGTTCAATCCCTTAGATTACGTAGCCGACCCCGTGAAATATGGGACAAGGCTAGAAAGATAGGCTCGTTCAGTAACCTTTAAATATCTTAAATATCGTATTTATTTCTTCACCGGCGCATAAATTAACTAAAGTACTTGTCAACAATTAAACTGCACTATTATACTTTTCAAATAAAACTAATAGCCATTTTACTAAGTTGAAGTACAAACATGGTGTCTAATAAAATATGAAAAACAAATCGATAGATAAATTAAGACTTTTTTTTAATTGAGATTTTTTAGATTAAAATATTCTGAAAGTGACAGAATTTTTTAACAAGATGCCACCCAAAATAGTCTTTTATTTCATCAAATTTATATATTTTTATAAACCAAGTTTGTAAAAATATTGTTTTTAGCGGAATTTAATTTCATTTTATAAACTTGAAAAAATAAGTTTTTTGCCATATTCTTCAAACTCCTACAACTGCAGCAATACCCTGATTATTATCTCCCCTTTCAACCGTTTTGAATTGAAGCAAAAGTAGATAGCTGCCTCTCTAATATAGTTTTAATATCACTAGAAACCTGAGCAGTGTCCAATAAGATGCTTCCTTAGACATTGCGGAGTTCCAATCATACTATAGTAAGACCACGTTTGAAATGAACGTGGCGAAAAAAGGAACCAACGCCGCCATCTTGGGATCTCACATTGATTTGACAGTGTAGCACGTGAAAAGGTTCGCAAATCAGCTTGAAAGTTCTATAATCACAGTAGAGCCTATGGATATACGAATTCATTAGTTTTTGTTTCATTAAAAAATCTTTAGTAGTTATGATTGTACAGTCATTTGAATTTCGTCTAAATTTCGCGGTCCGCTGCTGTGCCGCTGCCGTAGTATGGGCTAATTTGCTAAAAAACAGCGGTCGCGCGTGACATCATCTGACCAGCGGCGCGCGCAGTACAAAAGAGTGGCCCAGCCAGTCATAGGGCTTGCGCTCATTTTAACTACATTTTCTACATCTCGGTAACTAATAGTCGTATCGAAATAATTCTTTCACAGATATTTTTCATTTGCTACAGGCAAGATTGGAATCTAAAAGTACGAATCTTCTCATATCTCCTTATTCTGTAGTGCCCTCGCCCACGTTCATTGAGAACCGCGTCGTAACTGGGCTTTGTGTGGCAAAAAGTGTTGAGAAAAGAAGTAGTTTTGAAATGAAAATGCAATTTTTATTTTAAGCTCGCCCGGGGCCGAAGTGTCGGGTATTAAAGAAATAGTATGAATATAAAGAACGTCTGGGTTTTTGTTTGTTTTTTTTTTTTTGCTTTGAGCTCGATTTTCTTGCGCGTCAATTTGCCTTTCAGCTTATATTTTTCAGCTGTTCACTTTTATGTGTAAAACCTTTTTCATTTTATTATTTTATGGACTTCAATATCTAACTAAATCAAAGTGAACATAGTAAAAAGCTGATATATCATCTTAAATAATTCTTACTAGTTTGCTTAGTACAATGCAGATTAAATCGTCTGTTTTGTAACAAATAAGATGAATTTGTGCCCCTTAGAGCATGTTACGCGTTCAGTTTGTTGCCTTTGATAAATCCTATCGGCCCATATGGCAGTTTAAAACTTCACCATCTGGCTGGGTTATCTAACAAAGCTACTTAAAAATTGAACAATAATCAATACTTAAAACATAAATTTTCTAAAAAGATTAATATCAAACAAACTGTTTTGGTAACATTAAACTTTATAAAACAAACTAGACTTAAATAATTAGTAGTTTTAACTTGAGTTTGAACTGCTTTAGTATAATATTCTGTAACTAAAAGCAAGTATTCAAAAGTTGTAGTTCTCTATAAACTCAGCTACGAGTTTCGTAGCAGCATCTACGGCGTAGCCAACACCTACGGGCTACGGTGTGTCGGAGTTGAAAACGTTTTGAAAATGTAATTTCAAGTGTTTTCAACTTACTTGCTTTGGAGGGTAGTTATTTTGGTTTCATTTCAATTGTAGAATTTTATTAATCTATTTATTTACATTCTCTCTGGTCGAATGCTACTTGAATAATGTTTTAAAATCTTAATCTGGAAACTGATAGTCGAATACAAGTATCGAACTCAGAATCTCCGGATCGAGAGCTCATGGCTCTGGCCGTCCTAACCAAACTAGAAATAAGTAACAACTCAAAGTCATGTTCCCCCGCCGGGCATCGAACTCGGAACCTCTGGGTCATTTGCCCATGTCTGAGACTAAAAGACCGCGGAGGCAGTTAGTATAGGTAGGAAACCACATCCCATATTAATCTGTTTCTTTCATTACGACTAATTTAATATCCGGCTAATCGGAAAGAGTGCTAACTACGCGTCCAAGTGGGTTTTATGACCGCTAGCGTTAAAACTCTGTATTAATAGTGTTGTTATTGTATCGATAATAGTTCTTATCGATTCTGTGCCCCTTTTTGTAGTTTGCAATCTAAATGGATAATTTTTGCGTTTTATAGAATACCAAATGTTTAAACTTTTTTGAATTAGGTACCTATATATACAGGGTGTCCAGGAATTAATGGATAACCCTTTAACTGCGGCTAGCTTGACCGATGTCCTACTTGTAAAAAAATTATGACCTCAGTAAAAGTGTCACAGTTTTCGAAATATCGTACAAAAACCGTTTTTTTAATAATTTTCTCCCTACGCTCAGTTATTTTCATGCCATTTCATCAAATATCAAAATTTTTGGGTTTTTTATTTTTTTTAATATACCTTAATAGTTGATACTTAAAATGAATACATTATTTTAGTACCTATTTATAATAAAATTTTTTAAAAAATAAGTTTTATTGAAAAAAATAGGCAAAATATTTTTAAAATTTTGTCTTTGACCTCCTACGGTGAAAAAAAAAAAGTGACACTTTTACTGAGGTCATAATTTTTTTACAAGTAGGGCATCGGTCAAGCTAGCCGCAGTTAAAGGGTTATCCATTAATTCCTGGACACCCTATAAAATATAGGCACGTCCACAGCATTGTTACTGATTATGCATTTAATCAAAAACTTAACAAAATAAAAAAGAAAGTTAGTTAACTTTTAACTATAAATCATCTATTAAAGTACTGCATATTGTTTTTGATAAAATACTAGAATACTCGAAATATCAAACCCAACAATAAATAATACTGTGTATACCACAAGTTCCTATCGATAATATACTAAAGGCTTTATACTAGCACTACCGAAAAGTCTCTGTATTAATATACCGGGTCTTAATGCGGCATTTACTGCTTGGAAGTGATAAACCTCACCCTAATGTGGTTTTATATGACGATTTTTATTGGTTCGATTTGATGGTCGTAGGTTATATTGGAGAATTGAACTGAACTGTTCTGGATTAGTAAGTACACTGGTACACTGTATATTATAAAAAAGATAGTGGGTATTTAAGCACTGATAGAATCAAAGTACGTATTTTTTAGTTTTACACCCACTGGTTCTCTCACCATCCATATATCCAATCTAAGAAAAAGCTTCGATGGACTAATAAATAATACGTGGTTTATGTTCAATTTTATTGCTATTGGGTGTGAGCCCACTATCACTGTACGAAATTTTCCCTTTATTTTCATAACAGTATCTATACAGGGTGTTGGTGTAAGCCTTACACTGTAAGTGAGACAGCGTACCAGAAACTGGCAACGAGAACAATATTCACCGAGAATTCAGGATTATAAAAAAATCTCTCCAATACAAAATGACCACCTCATCAAATCTTTAACTTGCGCAGTTTTAATAAAACAATTTTTAAAGGATCGCGACAGTGTCGCCGTTTACGGTTTCTAGAAAGGGTCCGAAACGTAGGAAATTTCAAAATGGTTATAAACACAAATTAAATTCGTAGTTTTATTAAAATTATTTACAGTCTGTTGTGAAAACCTCAGAAAATTGCACAGTTTTCTAATGTTTTAATAACTAATTTCAAAGTTTCGTCCACTCAACTATTTGGACAACGTGTATGAAAAACGAAACTGCACAAATTATTGTCGGACTTACTGTTACAAAAGTAATAGTTTTCTATTGAGCCACCGACGTACCTATAAAAATTGTGGGCAATAGAAAAGTCACGTATATCTTCTTCTATTGAGGTATTTGTCAGTCCATACATATTGCTTTTTATGGACCTAAGAATATGGCAGTAAAGTTTGGCCAAGGTCAGAAGTCCTTATACATAGTTTTTATTTTTATGAAGTAAATGTTACATTAGCCTTATCTCACAATAGGATAAAATTAAAGTTTATTGTTAGACTGGGAGCGATAAAAATTGTGCTAGCTATTTTCTCTCTACGGAAAAAAAAAAAAACTAGATAATAAGAGGGAGCTGAAATTTTGAGTGTAGGTACTGCAATTAAAACAAATCCTACTAATATTATAAATGCGAAAGTTTGGATGTTTGAACGTTTGGAGGTTTGGATGTTTGTTACTCAATCCCGCTTTAACCACTAGATGGACTGGGATGAAAGGCACACATATAGGTCAGGTCCATAGAATAGGACATAGGCTATTTCTCACTGCGAGAAAACCTTCATTTATACGGAAAAAGTCATTTAACATGGGTGAAACATAGGCAAAAAATGGGCTGACAACAATCCTACACGCAATTTCCATCAAACATTTTTTTAAATACTTACTTGATCTACATGAAATCTACATATTGTGATCTACATAATAAATATTGCACTAAGTATATTTTTATTCTTTCATTTTCATTCCTCTCAACACATTCCTCCCATTCAAACCTATTTCAGTGCAACTTATTCAAAAATAACTCACTAATGATCTCATTTGTGACTGGAAAAGCCACAGACATAATATACTATACAACCCATTTTACAATACAACATTAACGCATTTGAATTCCATAATCACAGTGAAACCGCAGAGTCGAGTTGCGGTCAGCGGTCAGTGCCATTCTTATTTTATTTGACCCTTCAGTAATTTGGCCCAAAAAGACCTTTTCCAGGGCACCCACTTAAAAAACAATGGAACGGCTTGTGTTGCAAACGGCTGCTCGAAAAATAATGAGAGCTTTAGCTAGTGATAGGTAACTAGTAATCGGTAGTACTTTAGAAATAACATTATTACTTAGCATATTAGCACACTTTTATTTCTTGTGATCTTAAAATAATACATTTGCTATCTTGCCCTCATTTGCCCGTCACATGCAGTAGGGAGGAGCTTAACCTGGCGACAGACAATGCGGTAGCCGTCGCTAAATATTGGCAAAAGACGATATAAATTATTTAACAATATTATATATTTGGATTATTGATACGAAGAAGAAGAAGAATAATACAGACATTTTTGAGTCAACGAACGACCCCTAAACCCTGGTATTAGAGTTTTTATACTGACAATTAGTTAGCTATTGCTGTATACAGGCTGTAACAGAAAGGGTATATGCATCGAGAAATGTGTGAATCTACCCATGAAACTGAACAACTTTCCCTAAGAAACATAGGTCGTGAAAAAAAAATCGTGACCTTTCATACTAAATGCATCAGCTGATAGCGTATTTAGTATGGGAAGTCAATTTTTTTTTTTCGTATTTCGACCTATGTTCCTTAGGGAAAGTTGTTCAGTTTCATGGGTAGATTCACACATTTCTCGATGCATATACCCTTTCTGTTACACGTTGTATAGGCCTCTGACATAATTTGTAGGTACCTAATTGTATATTGACCACTATCAAAGATAGCGTCTCCCGGACCAAATCTTTTCCCATGGCTCAGATCCTAGTATTTAAAGCATAGTACTAGCTTTTGATACTTGTTAAATAACAGTGAAACTCGTCCCATCCCTATCAGCTAAGTTCGGAACCGTACTTGAGGAAGTGGGAAGCCGGTATGAGAATGAAATGTGGACGTGCACTGGACGTTTGAGAGGTGGTTATACTCGTGCCCTGATTTAACCTATCGTAATGCCAAGAACAGATGAAACTTAAGGTGATCTAATGGCTTATGAGGTTAGAACTATGGTTCTTACTTTCTACGTAGAGCTACTTCTATTTTTCGAAGGAGTGTTCCTAATGCTAAAAAGAATATTGAGAACATTAGATATTACGATTTGTTTCGGTTTGAAGGGAAACTGTGTATCTGAACTTGATGTGTTCAAACGCGGTTCAAATCGTGTATTATGTGGTGATTGCCTGGTTGTTGAATAATCAGTTAGATATTTGGAGCGTCGTTTGCATAATAGCATTTGTAGTGCCACAATTAAATTAGGTGAAATGGCTTGGATGTGCGCCGGGATGGTATAATGTGTTAGGAAATTTAGTAGGGGCGGTGTGAAATGCGTTTTGGTGATTTATGCCCTCGTTCTGTAACCGAATTCGAATGAATTACACTTTTGAAATTGATGTTGATAGATACATACATAGGATCACGTTTTTGTATTGTACCGGAAATACAGATTGACAACGGCTAAGTAAGTCGTTTCGATCGAAACTAGTAACAATTTGTAGTTGTAGAAATAACATCTTAACATAGTTAAGTCGAGCCCTCCACGAATCGATAGCATTTACAATCTTAGATATTTCAATCCACATTCAAACAGTAGGTCGAACAGAAAGATAAAGAAACGATACTTATACATATTTTTTTAGAATTTACGTCATTACCTTTACATTCCTACAAATTGTCTTTTAGCCTAGATTTACATTAAATCAGCATATTTTGCGTATACATACATACATAATTCACGCCTTTATCCGTAATGGGGTAGGCAGAGCGTCAACGACCCAAACAAAGGTCGTATTTGCCTATACCTTTAAATAAAAAGTTAAATAAGCCCCTTAAATTAGAAATACAACCGCTAAGACTAAGTATCGTAGTTTCCAAAGACGATATAATTTTCAAGTTTTAACGTCTCAATAAGGGGTTAAGTATCGACACCAAGATTGTAGTTTGAAAGCAATTTGTAGATAGCTTGTAATTATCTCAGTCTAGAGATTTGAATAGATTTGTATATTCATGGATTTTGTAGGATTAACGACGCATTTTTATACCAAAGAGTTACGCATACAAGCTATGGCACTAGTAGCACACAAAGAAATCAGAAAAAAACACATAAAATTCAATGACGAATTCTTGAACTTCCCTACTATTCATGAAAATATTTCTTCATAAAAAAATATTGAATATTTCTCGCGACCCGAGTTGAAACTCGTTACATTACATTAATATCTTGATTGAAAAAGCTTCCTATTGGTGGAGGAATGCAATGCACTTCTGCGGTGCTCTTTTGCTGCATTCCTGCCACTTTTTTCTGGAATAAAGATCCACGGTGCTTAGTGAAAATGTTTTTAGTTAATGGAATTTTTAGATGGGAACAGCAAAGAAGATGTTTTGGTAGGAATATGATGTTATTTTTGTCGGATTACTGGTCTACTGCCACTGCTTATTGGCGTGCTAATGCAGACGCCAGTAAGAACTATCCCAAGAAGAGACTGATTATTAAATAAGCAGTTTTTACTAAAAATAACATTTTGTTTTTACTAAAAAACGAACCTACATCACAGCAGCGCCCGGCCAGCCGTGTGCGTAGAGTAGGGATTTATACTAGTTTCTGTTTAACGAATTTATTAAATGTGTGATTTTGTTGTCAATCACCAATACATTACGTGATTTAAAGGAACGCAGTACTTTCTTCACGCCCTGTATAATAAAGACTGTATGAGCTCGCTCCACAGTCAACTCTCTGCAAAAGCTTGAGTTATATATTCAAAAATACACCTCTGAGTTAGTTTAGTAAAACACCCCATTTAGGTACTTAACTCCAAAACTTTCCACATTGTAATAATTTCGAGATGAAACTACAAGACAACTATGAAACTCCAGTTGCCTAAATTGTTCCAGGGAGTAAAATATCTACTTATTCATATACACATAGGCTCGTATTTATAAAGCGATCTCAAGATTGAGATCAATATTAAGTATGGATTTGACAGGCCATTATGTACTGAAATGACATTTCTGATACGAACTCAAACACGCTGTCAGTCTCAAGTGCTGATTATAAATACCGGCTATAGTATAATCACGCCATGCAGAACGTCAACGACCTACATGGTTCTACAAATCACCTTTTCCGATGAAGATGATTTCATGAGGGTGATTTCAGGTAGGAGTGAGTGAGACAAGCTGTCAGTTTATCATCTAAATAACAATACAGTTTAGATTAGAGTGCTTATGCACGCATCCATATTAGATTTGTATCCTAAACAAATACATAATATGAAACGTTTGCGTGTGCACAAGCTGTCATACAATTACTAGGAAGGCTATTTAGCTTACAAGGGATACAAATTTAATACGAATCTAATATGGCGTGGTGAGTGCACCAACTCAAATGACCTTATATGAGTTTTGTAGGTATATAGGTAGTTGATGTCTATACTAATTGATGATATTTATGCCTGTGTGTCTGTAAACTCTACATGAGCAACCTAGGCCATCTTTAGCCAAATTAAATATGACTGAAGTTTCGCTGCTTTGGGGCGCTGCTGCTGGGGCGAATTGGCCCAGTTGGGTAAAGTCAGGCAATTTGGACGAAAATTATGTCTCGCAATGATATGTTTGCATACATTTAGTGAACAAAGACAACATTTTGGTTGTTTTAATGCAAGTTGCGATAAAGGACGTAATAATGCTAAGTATGTATATCCCCAGGATTATGATCAAATCAGTGTTTTGATCAAAAAACTAGGATTTAAATCAATCCCCGGATTTTGACAAAATCCTTGATTTTTGTCTCAGGATTATAAAGAGTGGGTATTTTGTCAAAGTCCGGGTTTTGATCAAAATCCTAGTTTTTTTTACTTAACCCCGATTTTATCATTATCCTGCGATATATTATTTAATGTAGTAGGTAGGTATTTTAATGCAGACTGGTTTTTGTGAGGTTTAAACTAAATTATCCTACATAGACCTTTCCTTCAATCTGCTCCACCGGAACTTCAATATTATAATAGTGTTAACTTATTGAGTAAGTAACGATCTTTTGATTGTTTGACATTCAATGTTTTGTCATCAATATTAATAAAAAATTCAAAATAATAATTAAACACTTTTAAATATTGTAATATTTTAACAAGCGAGGTATTTTTTGGTTTAACAGTCAGTGGACGGTGTACGCGAGATGAATGATAATCACAAGAGGAAATTAGGCGCTAAATTTAATTTTAAAGAGAGCGGCAAAGTGACACGTATTTTTAGGAGATCAAGGCTGGTTTTACATTAACTTACAAAACACTGCAGGTCAGGTCAAGGTCAGGTCGAAAACCATGTAAAATGAATATACAGGGTGTTAATTTAATTGCGTGCCATAGTTTAGGGGGTGTTTCAGTAACGTTAAAGAGCCCATAAAAATATTTAAAAAATCCAACTCAAAAAAATAAAAAACACAAAAGTCAAAAACACGATGAGTTTTTTCGCAAAAATCCTGACTTTTTTCAGTAAAATTTGGCAATGGTTTCACAATTTTTTATCTATCTTCCTTATCTATCTTAATAGTCTAATTATCCGTGTTTTCGCAAAATCCCTAGGATTTTCCCGAAGATTCGAATTATCAAATCCTCCTACGACATAGACAAGGTGAAACATGTATGAGGTTAAATTGCTTAATTTCAGTCCTAGACATTAATGTACTATTTGTGGTAGCATTAATGGCACAAGTGGGTACCTATAATTTAATGAAAGGCCCGAAAATGATCAAGTACTTATGAAGCAGAGAGTCATTAAGATGGAGTTCGCTAACTAGTTGGACTTTGCGGCTAACTTAGCTACATATGCACCCTTAAATATAACAATATTATTATGTGAAATGTTATGGCTAACTATTATAATCTATCACACGTTGAAACTACTTGAAGATACTTTTGTTTTGGCACCTTCAAGTTAAATCTTTGAAAAATAAAGCATTTTTCTCGGCAGCCAGTATGCTAAATCTAATATCTAATAATTTTATCTAGTTTCAGTATGAAACATGGCGAACATAATGCCTCTCAAGTTTTAAACCTGGATAACTTGATTTGATGTAGAACCCGGCTGAAGACAATGTGGCAGTAACCAGATTAAGGCTGAGTGTGCGCGTTATGCTATTATCTGGCTTGGTGTAGGATACTTACTTCAGCGATCTTCTTTTTAACGAGTCGACATACGGCACAATGAAGTCTGGTGTCAGAGTTTTTAAACTACCTAATAGTACAGCTAACAGACCTCTGTCAGGGTTTATGTAGCGACCAAAGAAAGCAAACGGGGTCGACGGTTTACGTGCCTTTCATAGCCACAATCTTTTTTGCTAAAGACTATCAGGTGAGCCAATGTCCTCACCAAATTGGGAAAAATCTCACAAAGTTATTTAGTGACGGATATCATTTGTCAATCGTGACAATAAATTATTTTATTGATCTATTGACACTCTGTTTACCCCGCAAGAGAATGTATGTATGTAACCGAATTAACACTGAGTGTGCGCGTTATCCAATTATCTGGCTTGGTGTAGGATACCAACTTCTGCATTCACTTATGTAGAACTGCATTCACTTTCTTATAAGGGCATCCATTAGTTATTAGAATAAAAGAAAATGACCTTAGTTCGCCATTTTGGTTTCACATTTTGAGGGGTAGAGAAAATAATATTAGTGTTTTTTTTAAGTTTAAGCATTATTACGAGATATTGCTGTTAATTCTGGTGGCACCATTCCTTAACAATCTTTATGATAGCGCTGTCACTTTCTCAACTATGACATTATGAAAGTGAAAATGATAACATATGACATTGATATTTCTAAACTGACGTAACTTCAAGAATGTTACTTTGAAACACTATGTTTTGAACATTAAATCAAGATCAAACTCATCGCACAAACATAAAATAAGCCTTCTTACAGTAAATTTAAAAAAGACGGTAATGTTGCTGAAAATTATATGATAAGGCAGCTTCGGGGAAAATGAAACCGATACAATCATTTCACTCCATTAGAATCAATTCCGCTCGAAAGCCTCCAAACTCGAGCAATAAATGGATTTGTGTTATTTTTAATATTTTTTTATGGCTGTTTTGTTGTGTTTGTGAGGAATTCAGAATGTTTTCCTGATATTTTAATTTATTGACGAAATTCAAATTGTACTTTCATTATCTTAAGTTAAGAGTTTATATTTTTACTGTATTTCTGAAAACTGTCAAGTGGCTAATAAGGATGTTCAATCCGATAACCGACACGACCGAAGAAAAAAAATACAATTAATTTTTTATTCTTATTTCTGTCTGCAATCTTACCTGCTAAGCAAAGATCATACCTGCTCACTATTACCACTATTATCTATTCTGTGCTAATTACCCTTAAAATAGCTCAGATTATAATTTTCCACAAACAGATTAAGCCGTTCTCTATATAATATTGATAGCAATACTGTAACAAGTTAGCCGTATTATAGTGGGGGTAATTCCGGCCAGATCCAATTCGAACTTTAAGCATCCAACTTGAAGTTGGTCGCGTAAACTTGAGATTAGTTGCAGGTGTTGAGTGATGTTGTGTGAAGTTGCCGCCCTTGTCGCAGGCCTAACTTCATGCCAGTTTAAGCTTTATTTGCCTGCTAGTGTCCTCTTAGGGGCACTAAACGGGGTGATTCTCGTATTTACAGTCTGAGACATGACAAGTTGTAGCGATTCTCTGAGTTTTAGAGAAGAGACTATATACATTAGGTACAATTCACACCGGAAAGCGAGTCGACGCCACAAGGCGCTCACTTTTCCAGAGCGTGATACACAACTTTGGTTAATATACAAAAATATGGACATTTCATTGTCAAAAACTCGATAAATCCGCGCGGTCGCTTCCCGGTGTGAGCTGACTCTTTCTAAGTATATTCACCAAATTATGATCGTCATTTTTAACAACAACAGGGCTAAGTTTGCGCGCCGAAAGACTGCCTCTGCTAATAAAAAGGCGTTCAATATTTTTCTTAACCTACTTCAAAAGTAACGAATCCCTCAGTATTTCAGAACTCTTTGTTAATACCATCAAGAAGATGGGGATTAATACTTTGACGTAGAAAAGTAAAAATAAATAAATTATGGGAAAGAAACCAGTCACTATCTAACAAAATTAACTAAAACTTACAGTCCAACCTAAGTTAGTTCTAGACCGTACTAGCCGTCTCTCGCAATAGATTAGTTAGTCTGTATGTTACATCTACCCGCAAAACCTAAGGGACGGATATAGAGAATCATTAACGACGCCCTCTACGACGCCCTTGGTAATGCAAATGGGTTTTAAAGCTAAGTTCTGCTGGAAAAACGTGACATTGGACGATATGCTATTTATTAAAATAAGCTACTGAACATTTTAAGGATTATTTTATTTTAAGATACTTTTGCAAGTTTATAACGAAGAATTAACCGATACAACATAGCAGTCTTAAAAAACAAGCTACTTGGAGAAACCGGCCAGCCTGCTCGATACCCTTCCCAATGGGACCATGTTTGGCAGGCGGAGAAGCGAGTGCAGTTATATTACAGGGAACACGGTTGCCCATTCTCTTGAATATTCCCCAGTCGACAAAAATATGAACGGTGCTAATGTATAGGTAGTTAGTAATTTTAACCCAGCATCATAGGTAAATGTGCTGACAATACGTAACATACATATCATCACGCCAGTATCCCTAATGGGGTAGGTAGAGCGTCAACGACCCAAACAAAGGTAGTATCGCCACGTCTGACAAGATTTTGAGGGTTGTTTAAGATAGATCTGTATATTGCTGTAGTGACAGGTTGTCAGCCCATCGCCTATTTTACAATATACTGAATGAAACCCTCGAATCCCTTAGCTGGTTATTAGAGATCGAATGCCCGGGAGGAGATGCAGCTGGAAAAGTCTATGTTTTTCTATCGCTCCCAGTCCAGCATGGAAGTAAAATATAACAAAAAACAATGCTGACAATAATATAACAAAATAACACAAAGATAATCCAACTCAAGCATACTTAAATCCTCGTCACATTCCAAAACTCCATTACAAAACGTAATCTACTCGGTGTCGGATGTCGGATACAGTCGCCCGCAAAAGTGAATTCCGTCGAATAGGGGCACGTTGAAACGACTTAATGAATATGCAAAGTGCGACATATGACGTGCTGCTAGAAACCACTTCGCACGGTTAAATTCACCTGGTGGGTACCGCAACGTGCTGTGGTCTTATCAAAGTGACACCTCCTGGCAGCCGTATTTGTGTTCATTCTCAGCGTATTCCGCCATTGATATAGCAAGAAAACGAGGGATTCAGATTAATAGTCTAAGTTAAATAATTGTGAAGTGTGAAAGGCTCTATGGCCTTTCTGATGAATGTCGAAACGCATAGGTTCTTTGTTGACCACTGTTTCCACTGTCTGTTCCAAAAAAAATTAAGCTCACAAGAACAAAGTACTGTGCTTGTTAATAATTGTGGATGATTATCAGAGAAGTAGCAGTCTCCAAGAGTTGTAAAGGACAGCTTTCCAAAAACTTATACGACGATGGCACATTGTAACTTAGGTTGTTTGGGGAAGTCAACATTTTTTTTGTGGGATGATGATATGAATTCGTAAGAAAGCGGGCAGAAATTGGATGAGAACGGCTGAAGACCAAGCTAAGTGGTGTGCCATGGGAGAGGCCTATGTCAAGCAGTGGATTGAGACAGGCTGATGATGATGATAATGATGATGATATTTGCTGACTCTTAACCACAGTGTAGGTAACACACGACTGAATGTCAACGTCTTACTCTTATAGAAAAGCGTCTGAAAGCATTCCATTCCACACAAAATCGGGCTAAAGCAATCCGAAACGTTTACCAGTAATAGCCAGTTTGTAATAACAGGTAGAAACTGGTGGGAACCGGTTTCGCGAACGCATTACATCCCTGTATCGTTGTATCAAGGCGCCTTAATGC
The DNA here is from genome assembly GCA_029255725.1 of Scrobipalpa atriplicella. Lineage (NCBI taxonomy): Eukaryota > Metazoa > Arthropoda > Insecta > Lepidoptera > Gelechiidae > Scrobipalpa > Scrobipalpa atriplicella. The sequence goes on along the minus strand of JARACY010000511.1, from coordinate 19,631 downwards.
AGCCCGCTTTTACCCCACTTCGGGAGAGCGTGCTACGTAATACTGAGCTTAAAGTCTCTACCACACGATGACGTATTAACTTGAACAACTTCCTCTACAAACGATGGTACAGACCTATTTGAATAGGGTTTTTCAAGGTTCGGTAGAGCTAAGGGCTCAAAAGAGCCAGATTTGACGATGGGGAGAGGAACAAAGTTAGCTTACTCTCATTTTGAACAAAAACGTGTAAAAAAACCATAATAAATACATAATAGGTATTTATTATGGTATTATGATTATTCAGACGTAGGTAGTAGGAATGAGGATCTCCTATCAATCCATCCAATCCAAGACTTCGTCATCATCACACAAACAGAGCTGTTGATATACAGTAGTAAGATAACAATGCCACAAAAATGTGTATAAAGTCAGCCATAAAGTCAGTGCTTATGATGATCATTAACAAGCCTGAGTCCGGTGCCAAATAGCTTGCTGTATTCCACCTGTGTGGGAATGCCAGTGTTTTAATGGCTTCTGGGTATATTGATGGCAATTCAGTACGGTAAGAACACGACTAAACTCAACCTCAACTAAAATTATTGCCGTTCCTTTCAGTTCTCTCATGCATGATACAATTGACAGAGTGTCTTTTGCAATGATGTCGACTCTATCTCGATTACCGATGGTCTTAACCTGACGCAAGAAACATCATACGAATTTATTAAACATTCGTGTACCATAGTGTGTCCCCGTACCCTGAGTATAACACGGTATAACATGCTGGGAGTCAGACCGCAATGTAATGCGAATTTGATCGACCCTAAACGCTGATGATAGTTTTACCCTTAAGATAAAGTGTTTAGCTCGGGAAGCGTGTTTAGCTGTTTAGTGTATACGCGCTATCAGTGCCGTTATTCTTATAGTGTTTTCGTGGTTAAATACTTTGGTATGAGTTTTAGTTTTTTTTACTTGGAATGGGTTAGCTCTTGACTCTAGACACAAAGGTCAGCGATGACCGTGACAGAGTCGACGATGGAGCGAGCTACTAACTAACCCAGAAGACGCCTGTTAAGGCACTGGTAGTCTCACGCACTGACGGAACACAGCAAGCTGTTTGGCGCCGGACTTCGGTGAGAGGGTGGTCGCGAGCCAGACGGCCCCTTGCGGAGCCTACCACCGCTTTGTCGGGATCATTCAACCGGACTTATTCACAGGCAAGCCTGTGTTGCCATTGCCCGGGTTGGACCACTAGGAGGTAGATCCCATCCCATCCGAACCCAATTTTATAAGTGAAATTAGTTTTTTTCCGCGGTAAAAAACAGCTTAATACTTGATGCTGACCTTGCTTGACCTTTAACTATATTTTCGCCACATTCAAATATTTATACTCCTGTTACTATGAAATGTTTTTTCTAAGGTTTGAGACTATTTTATTATTACGTGGTAAATTTTATTTTATTGACACCTAAATAAATTACTAACCGAAATAATTAGATTTCATTTAGGTATATTTTCTTTCTAAACTTTTACAAAATGATTCTTCCAGATTATGACACTTCCAGGATTAAAATATCTTAGCTCATCTTCCCACATACTAAAGTCTGTCTGCCTGTCTGTCATGAGTAACGTTCCATTTCCTGCAGCCGTCTGTTCACTTTAACTTATGTTTGAATCAAAAGCCAATTTCCATGCATGTGCTTCTGCATCTCTGTTATTACATATCTACATAAAACACGTACTGTATCCCTTATGGGATGTGTAAAGTTTCAACGGCTAAATAAAATAAAAAATCCATAGAACATAGCATTCTAGAAAAAAACATTAAACTTTGACTTAATCGTAAACTGAAAATTTTGACCACTTACTAGGCAATAGGATTGGGTCTGGTTTCCCTTCTGGTGCCTTTGGGTTGCGGATGTCAGTTGCAGTCGCTCTGTGTACGAACCAGTATCCTAGGCTCGTTCAATACCCTAGATTAGGTAGCCGACCCCGTTAAATACGGGAAAAGGCAAGGGACAATGATGATGAGTCATGTTGATAGTTTTATTTACCTTTGCGAACTATGACTGGAGAATGCATAGTGGGAGGCATATTTCCGTCCTAACAACATAAAATCCATTTATTTCCACGTCATTACAGCAAATAATACCTACAATCTATTTTTTTTAAAGCTATTTCGGACTTTAATTTGAAAAGTTTAAAAAATTAAATGCGTGCACAAAATACTCAAAGAAATACAATCTCTTCCTGAAACTTCTTTTATATGCCAGCACGTAACAAAAAAGAATAAGTAACAAAGAAGAACTGGTCGAAATATCAGCAGGGCTATAAATCCAAGTAAAGACCGGGCTTAAGTTGCCGCACTGAAAGAGTTCCGAGGTGAGTAGGACTTGGGAAAAACCACAGACCCAATATACTGTAGACTTGACTCTCTTTTAAATCGTGTGTTTGTGACAGTTTCCTCTAAACTGATGTGGGTTGCTCAGATCATTTCACGAAATGAATTTAATAAAATTTCCCCTTAAAAATGACCACCAAAATGAACCAGGAAAGTCTTTTTTTTTTCATTTTCCCGGAACCAGGAAAGTTTAAACACAATTTACAAATAAATATAATTTCATTTTAGTGTGTAAACTTTGCCGATGAATATTGTACGAACCATGAATAGTTTTAAAGACATAATCCTGTTAAAAAACTATTATGATGACGTTGTATTATTATTACTTTAAGTTTGCCAGTGTCTTGGCGTATGCTGTTATACTGTCAAATTATGTTTTCAATAAATAATATTATAATGGAATCTACAAATAATAGATCTGTGGGAGAAAAGCGGTACAAATGCGAAGGTGAATTGACTCTGGATCGGAAGCTTTAGAGAAGGATTGATTCTAATTGAGCAAATTAAAGATACATTTTCTAGATTTTCCTTATTTGCAGATACTTTTTGGAACATATTTTTTGCTGTTGACTAAATAGTCTAAACCAGAAGTGATTTAACCTTTTAGAAAAAAAAAAGCTTTAACGTATAGAATATGTTATTACCTACTTATTGCATTTTGGGAAGTCAACATTTTAGGAAACTCAACTTTTTGGGAAGTCGACATTTTAGAAAGTCGACCGAATGGTCCTATAGGCTTAGTTTTTGCATTCTAGTGAGGTGGGAGCATATTGTTCGTAAGTAAAACGAGACATTCAAAAACATCGATTTGTGACCAAGATATTCGGTAGGAAATCTCAACACCATGAACTCAATCAATTTCACAAAATAAAGAATTAGAGGAAGGAAGGGCAAAATCGATTTTAGACTAAATTGTGAACTTGGATACCTCCATGGCTTCTGTAAAAACTAAATATAAATAAAACTTAATTTCATTAAAGTGAAACTGATACAAGTAACAGTTGTGCTAATTATAACAAACGCTCTACACAAACCTTTTACTTGGAAGCTAGCACTTGCTCGCTAATTAGTCCGAAGACTATTCCCAAATCGCCTAATTCTGTAGTTCTCTGAAATTAAATTCTGTAGCTGACCTGTGTAATACGAAAATTGCAAATGTGTCCAAACTAACCACAAACTGATAGTTTCGCCCCTTGGGCATTTGCCATAGCAACCCAAGGCTGTCTTGTAACTGCACTTCTTATCGATAAATACGCCATCTATGTTTTTATTATTAATGTTTGGGTGCTATTTTTATTTCCAAAGACTTCTCATAAATTTGACTCTCGCAGGATGTAAATCTGTGACCTTATCTCTACAGGCTATACGAACCAAGCTACCGCACCCTAATCAACCTGGAAAAAATCTTGATGTTTACATCGTCAATGAATATAGTAGGGTGATTAAACCTACAATTAAACAGTATCCTGAGGTCTACGAAGCCTGAGATGAAAGATTTAATTCTATTGAATAGGTATATACAACACAAATCACATTTTAAACAAGTTAAAATAGGTAAGTATCATCTAGCTTAAAAAATATCGAATTAAATATCCTCAGTTTTTACAACTATCGATATCTCAGCCCCTCCCTAGTTCTCGGGTCCAATAATTGGCGGCACAGGCGGCTATAGACGTGCCGTCAGCATTTCTTAGCTTATTCTATTCTTCCTTTGCGTTTTTTTTAACCTCACTATCCAGCCCGTCTCCTCATCAGAAACCTTTTTCGCAAAAAGACCTTGTTGGTTTTATTTTCTGTGGCCTTTTACTAAAATAATTGTATTTAGAGTTCTGTAAGAAATTATTTCGTGCTGTGAAAACACGTGAAAATGTTGCGATTAAAAGGAAAATAATAGTTTATATAAGTTAAGTAAATTAAATATAGGATAAAAGTTTCGGAAACCAATCCAATAATTTCAAACTGTCTAACCTTGTGATTACCTATCGATTTCAACAAAATATCATCAAAATACAAAATTCTTTTCAAAAATAATAATTATTTTGTACGAAAATCAAAAAGAACATCTTGATTATTTGACATCAGTTGACCGAATTGTATAGGAAGAACAATAATAACTTTTATTTTATATTATAATTCGATCCATTTTCTTGGGGAGAGTTGTTCAGAAATCAGTCCCAGTTAACATTAAAAGCAAAAAAGTTGATAATTTTATTTTCCGCAAAAAATGGTTTATTTAAATATATCCTCTGAAGTCTCAAAACTAATTTAAACACCACGTAAATAGCGAAACAAATAATTTCAACCGCACGGTTACTATGCACCTTTTGAGAATTTCTTGGAAGAGCTCCTACACTTTGTGGAAATTCTTTCTCATTGCATTTCGTTGTACAAAGAGCGCCTTTTGATTAATGCTCAAAAACTAGCAGCAACTTCTCCAGTCGGGAATGGAATATGAATCAGTAGATGCAGAAACGAGAAAAGTGCTGCAAACTGAAAAAAGGCAACGTGAAGTTTTATTTTTGTCGTTTTGACAGGCAAATTCTGTGCGCAAGCTTTAACGCAAAACATGGCCAGGACCAGCATCCCGTAGGTTTTAGGTTGGTGGTTGTTCTACGTTTGGTAGCGATTATGCACTCAGTATTTTATAAATTACCTTATAAGCATATCTATGATATTGTATCCTATCATAAGCTATGACAGCAATATCACGTTTGATGTATCGTCATACTTACAAAACTCAAGTTTGAGGTATGATGTCACGGTTAGAACAGTATGAGTTGGATCCAAGTTGGATCAATTTGACATAGGTTCGCGTCAAAAACTTATGAAACCTTGACGATCACCATACAAGGGATGTAGGCTTGATGGAATATACCTACTTGTCGACGTAGGCGTAGGTATGTCAGATAAATCGAAAATCACTTTTCTCCCAAATACCTAACGCATTTTATTTCGCAGACATCGACAGAGATAAAACACTCAATCTAGAAAAAATCCGACCTACTTTTAGCCCTGAAAGGGCAGGATTAAGGCAATCTAGGAACACACGCGCCGCAAATTCCGGCCCATCCGTACATAGACGATCTTATAAAGCGCTGACGTGGGAAAGAAATAGTGGCTATTTGAATGTTCCATTGGATTTATTTATACTCTACTAGCTTTTTGCAGTTTTACACGCGTTAAATTAGTTTTCCCGTGGAAATTAAGGTTTTCCCGTGTTGAAGTGTATTCTATGTCCAGGACAGTTATATAGAGTACCTATGTCCTAGAACATCGACTACGGGGAGAAATGAACCAAAAATTATGACTGTTTTACTAAAATATCGTAATCTTAAGATTTCTATCTTATGTAATACAGTCATAAAGTGGGTTCTGTAGTTGCTATGAGGTGCAATTATTGACTTTATGATTATGACACGCTAAAGTAGGTATAGTGCAGGGAATATTATCACATTATTCTAGGGGAATTTAGAATGTTAAGTTAAGTAGATATTTTGACAAAAAAATATCAAAACGGACCTTCTGAACACGAAATTGGATGTATAACACTCCTTAATTTAGATCCGAAGCAAGAGAGTGGTGTTAGAGATAAAAAATAGTTGAATCTAAGTACCAATTTTATGGTTATTTTTGACGAAGACCATCAAAATATTTTGGTATTTTATGAACTAGAGTAGGTAGGTCGAAAACTTGGATTTCAAATGGCGTCAAAAACAATGAATGTTTTCTTTAAACCGTTAACAAAAACAAAAAAAATAATAACTTCTAACCATGTTCCCATCACTAAAAATTTGGTGCACTGTATTATTAACGTCAATAATTACGTCATAAAGTAGTTCGAAAGAATAGTGGGTACAATTATTACACAGAACGAAGTTTTCTATTTAGAACTTTACGATTCATTTGGCTACGATCAATTAATTATTACCTAATCGATTTTTCTTACAACTGTAAGTCACATAAATCAAATCACATCAACGGAAAAAATGCACATGATACGATGTTTGCTCCTCGCCACAGTAATCAAAAGTACATTTACTTATTGGGCGGGATATTATACAACTATAGAACAGTTTCCATTCACAGTGGCCATTTTCCAATTCGAGGACAGGTTTTTATGTGCTGGGTCAATTTACAAACCTCACATAATACTTACATCTGCCAAATGTACCGTTGATGTCAAAGATGGAAAAACTAAAGTGCCAAAACCAAGCTTGAGTGTTCGCGCTGGACATGAAGTTTACCTTGATAAAGTAAGTACATACATATAGTACGTACGTAAATACATAAATATACATAAAGTCACGGCGCCTTTAATCCTTACGGGGTAGGCAGAGCGTAAAATGCCTTGTAATGGTGCGGAATCCCAGTATTGCGAGATTGGATGCTCTACATAAAATATGTAAAATAAAGCAGCTATTACACTTCCCTGGTGATCGGGCCCGTTTTAAAATACATTGCTGTTTAGGAAAAGTAGTCAATTTTTAGTAAGACACGGGCACTAGCAGTGTATATCAAATCGGGCCCGATCTGCAGGGAGGTGTAATAGCTTATTTTATTTACGGCACGTTTTTATTATTTTTTTAGAAAACTGAAGTTATGCTAGTGGCTAAAGTCGTCGCACACAAATGCTATAACGCAGAAACTATGAAGCATAATATTGCAATGTTAATTCTTAGAGAAGGCCTCAAAATTAAACCTGGTAAAGTTGAGCTCGTGAACATCCATAAAACATGGCCTTCGTATGTGCCGAGGAGAGGAAATGTCTCCTTTTGGAGTAAACTAGAGGTAAGTTTTAAAACGCATACATCTGGTGCAAGGGACAGTTTCCCACAAACGGATATACAGTCAATGAAACTTGACAATTTTACCAGGAAATTATCTCAGGTTATAAAGTGTTGTACTACTGATTATAACTATCAACTTACCCAAAGGTACAAAATATTTTAGTTTAAAAAAAATATTTGTCTTCTCCATACATAATTGTAGGGAGGTTCATGAGCAAATGCAAAATTCATTTGGGATTGGGAAAGCTGTTTTGTATCATTATGTGATATAAATGACATCAACTTTTTATGTTTATTGTGAACCAGATGTAAGAAATGATTATATTCTGTTCTAGAAAACGGCAACAAAAAAACCATCAAACTTAAAATATCAAGACCTTAAGGTGTACAGATATAAGAAGTGCTGTACGATACATCATAACACTCGACTAAATAAAAATGAAAACGAAACATGGCATTTCGGAGAAATCTGCACCGGAAATCGTCATCAAAAGGACATGAAAAGTGCAGCTGCGTTGTGAGTACATACAAACATAAAATCACGCCTGTATCCCTATTAGGGTAGGCAGAGCAAAAATGACCTAAATAAAGGACATCACAGACAAGTTTTGAGGGAAAATACATATTATGTTTACACAATATTTCGCTAATGTCAATAGATGGCACTGCTAAGTAGCGGTGTACGCAGTTTATAAGGAAGGTTATCAGTCCTCTTGTTTCATTCGTCCATGCCGGTAGGATTCACCTTAAGGGCCTATTGGAAATAACCGCTAAAGGAGCTCTATTTATAGTAAATTCAAAGATTGGTGTTTTCAGCAGAGTGATAAAAATTTTATTCAAAGACATAGAAAAAAGTAAACAGCTTTTTGCTAAGCAATGACTAACTGACTGACTGACTGACGTATGTGGATCCATAGAACCTTTTTAATACCCCATATTTATGTTTCAGAGGAAATGCAGGGGGACCGTTGACTGTTAGATTGGAGACCGGAAGATATCAAATAGGCATAATGGCCAGCGGCATAAAATCACGTCCAGAAATTATTATTTGTACCAATTTAACGCATTATTACGACTGGATTACTAGCAAAGCTAAAAAACACACCCAATAATTACAGCGTTTGATACTTTTATGCTTGTTTCCTTTTTTAATTCATATAAGGTGTAAGAGACGGCTTACCGCAAAATGATGAAGTAAATATTAAAAAAGCCGCACTTTTTATTTAAAAACTTTACAAGCGGAAGTAATACCCTTATTAAGTAAACCTTTCATTGAACGACAGCGGAATCCACTGAATCCCTTACTTATAAGGAAGAGCGTCCCTTAATCCGTCTTTCGTTGAGAGAAAAATTATTCGCACCATTAACCTCCTTTTTAGGGTTTTTAGGAATAAACCAGAATTTGCAAAAAATAAGAACGTAGCCAGCACGTTACTACGTTATTTAGACTTAAAGTTGATAGTTTTGTGCAATTTTTGTAATTATGTTATTGAGACGTAAGAGAGAAAGCTCTTAAAGAGAGCCTACGGTCAGATCACAATATTCTTCAGAAGCAGTTTTGGTTTAAAAAAATCACTTAGTAACGTAAGAATTTTCCGTTACCTTCGTTGTTTTATAACGTCTTTAAATGAAATTCAGTCTACAAAATATTTTAAATAATTTTTCCCATAATTACGTAGATAAAAGTATCATTAAGGGTTAAATATACTTCTTAAGGGACTTTTACATTTCCGTCCGTCAGTTTACAACATAAATCGTAAGAAGTTTTAAAGCCTACTCACCCTTGTCATTGAAATCTGACAGCAATGACTACAAAATTCCAATGGCAACAGAATTTCCATAGTATGATGAGTTTGCAACTTCACCATTATAGCACATACTCCAGCATCACGTGCAACATTGCGAAACATGAGAATAGGTAAAGTTTCATCGTGTTTCACATTGTTAAGAGGCCAAACAACTTCGGCAACTGGTAATCACTTAAGTTCTCACCTCCGTCACATTTTGGATACCTTTATACGTAGGTGGATTTTGTTACGTATACAAACCCTCGAATCCCTTAGCTGGTTTTTACAGCATGCCCGGGAATAGATGCAGCTGGCACATTCTATGTTTTTCTATTGCTCCCAGTCCAGCATGGAAGAAAGGAACATCGAAATATGAAAAAAAAATGGCCCTCCCATACAAATTGACTGGAGCCATTGTATGGGAGAGCCATTATTTTTTATATATTTCGACTAATGTTCCTTGGGGAAAATTGTTCAGTATCATGGGCAGAATCACACCTTAAAATATGGTCAGCTATTTTTTTAACACCCTGTATATATTTTATTTTACACGGTTTTGGTGAAATATTCAAAAGTCCCTATAGTAACGATCATTACTGTAGAATATTTTTATTAATTTTATCGTGTCGACGCAAAGAAACATAGCCAAAAAATAATTTCATTTCCGTTCTTCGCCCAGTTCCTAAAATACCGAAGTAACCGAACTAATACGCCAAGCCATCCGACCGTAAAATAAAATTAACCTACGCCCCATAAAAATAAAAACTCAGCGCGGTCGAGCCAAAAAGTTTGTTACAAATAGCGTCATACAAACAAGCTCCAGAAAATTCTTTCTGCTAATCAGTGACGGAAGTTCGCCGGCAGTTTATCACGACTTCCCGCAAAATTTCTCTTTTGTGACACCATCCAGCTAGTGTGACCATGAGATCTCACTATATGAGGATACTAAGTATTTCTTCCATGCTGGACTGGGAGTGATAGAAAAACATAGAATATGCCAACTGCATCCCCTCCCGGGCATGCTGTAAAAACCAGCTAAAGGATTCGAGGGTTTTAGTGTATTGCAATTTTAGGCGATGGGCTGACAACCTGTCACTACAGCAATATACAGATCTACCTTAAACAACCCTCAAAACTTATCAGACGTGGCGGGATGACCTTTCGGTCGTTTTCGCTCTGCCTACCCCATTAGGGATAAAGGCGTGATTTTATGTATGTATGTATATCCCGTTTATTTTATAACCACACTTTTAAGGCGTACCTAACATATAAGTAGATACGTAGATACTCTTTCTTTTATTTCAGCGTTATTTGACAATACGCTTACTCGTACCTTGTGATATCTTAACCATACGTCATTATAGCACAATGTACATCATAACCATCCGTAATAACCCTCAAAACTTGTCAGACGTGGCGAAACGACCTTTGCTTAGGTCGTTTTTGCTCTGCCTACCCCATTAGGGATAAAGGCGTGATTTTATGTATGTTTGTATATGTAAACGTATTTTTAATTTGGCATGGGTTAGCTTTTGAATGTCGTATTAGAGGTGGCAGAGGGGTTAAGATTGAGCAAGTGTAGTCCGTTCGCAACCTGTACCCTTTCACATTTTCTAAGAATTGAATGTAAAATTGTGTTATCAGACTTTTCAGTCATCACATCACTCTTAAGTTATTATTTGATATGCAAAAGTTCACTGTATGTAAAGAAAAAATAGAGGAAGGGTCTTTGCCCAGCAGTGGGACAATTTGGGCTTACATAATAAAAAAATATCTAGCTTTCTGCCTACGGTTTCAACCGCGTAAAATGAGTTTACCCATGATAATGAAGGTTTTTCCGTGGCGTAAAGTACCTATTTTAGTTAAAACGTGTTGCCGTGGAATCGGGACCCTTGTCACCCTACGGTTAACCCGGGTATATACGGATAAATAAATTGCGCAAAAACTGGGCACACGCTTCTCTCGGGTCCATAATTAACCTGACACATAAAAAATATTGTTGCCAACTAGCCAAGGCGACATGCACGGAGTGATTAGGCTGTACACGTTGTAGTGATGGGCGGTTTTATCGATAAACTGAAGAAAAAAAATTGGTGACTCGAAATGAAGACGAAACTGTGGTCAAAAAAGAACCTATGCGTTTCGTGTTCTTCGACATTCATCAGAAAGTCCATAGAGCCTGTCACGCATAATATGGTTGGAACGAACCAAGAGAGGTTGTCTTGTCTTTTGTTCCAGGTATACGTATATTCTTTTGGCCAAACGTTTTTTTTTTTTAACGTGATTAGCTAATAGCACTTGACACTGGCTGAATTGCTAGTCTGCAGAAGCCATTAAAATTAAAAAGAAGAAGAAGAACCAAGAGAGACCACGAGAGACTTTTTTTAGCAGCTGAAATAAAAGAAAGAGTATCTACGTATCTACTTATATGTTAGGTACGCCTTAAAAGTGTGGTTATAAAATAAACGGGATATACATACATACATAAAATCACGCCTTTATCCCTAATGGGGTAGGCAGAGCGAAAACGACCGAAAGGTCATCCCGCCACGTCTGATAAGTTTTGAGGGTTATTTCAGATGGTCATGCATATGTACTGCTACAGTGACAGGTTGTCAGCCCATCGCCTAAATTGCAATACATTAAAACCCTCGAATCCCTTAGCTGGTTTTTACAGCATGCCCGGGAGGAGATGCAGCTGGCAAATTCTATGTTTTTCTATCACTCCCAGTCCAGCATGGAAGAGATAAACGGGATATAAGGACAAATTAATTATGAAAAGTATAAATCTAAAATTCAGCATTGTGTATAAAAAAATCAGACACCGACACATTTAGGTGTCCGTTAAATAAATGAATATCTGTGTAAAACTGGATGCTAAATGTGTTATTTCAATGAGAACGAACACAAATACAAATACAGAAGTATATATTATTTACATTGCTAGTAGTAATTATTTTGGAATCGAAAATAAAATGTATGCAAAAAATTAATAGCTTTTAAAAATTCTTTAACATAGCCACCAAACAGATTTCACGAAATCAACACTCGTACAATGAAAAGTAAAATAAAAAATGCTATCGACTTTAGGCTGTTTTCGCTCACACAGCCCTATTCAACCAGCGTAATAGAAAAAAATACGGCATTCAGAGTTGCCTGTATATTAATTCGGTAAAAAGCATGTTTTGATGGGCTGTTCTACTTGTTTTTAGTTTGAGCCTCGAATGTTTTTCGAGATTAACCAGAACTAAAAAAATAAACACGACTTTTTAAAAATATTTTTACGTAATAATTCTGAGATTCAGCTTTGTAATGGAAGCAAAATTGAACAATTATTATTTAATTTTGTTTTGCTATTAAAAATATTTTTAACATAGTCACGCCTTAATCCCCAATAGGAAGGCTGACTATCATAGATAGTGTTAAAGGCACTTCGGCCTTTGTGATGACAGTAAGAGAAAACGAAACGCATCGGTTCGTCGTCTGTTGACTACTGTTTCGTCCTCTTTTAGACTCATCAGATACGGAAGCGTCCGTATGATAGTTGGTTTGCAAGTCATAGATATCATAGATAGGATAAAAGGCAATTATAGTAATGGCGATTTTGAGGATAATTCCAGAGAGAAACTTACTTCACTCTTTGAGTATTGTCAGATCCGCATTGCGCACATAAAGCATTAACAATACATAAAAAGTTTTACGGAATGCCCCGAAAGAGAAGCAGCAATAATTTTTTTATATTGCTTCTAGTAGAGAGTTTTGATGATCAATAAATGTCGTCAAAACCATTAGTTTTTAGAGGTTTCATTAAATCCAACTGTAATACAAACCACGCCAGATTGCAACGCCGTATTTCGAATCGTACTAACAAATCTCGCCGAATAGCCGTCCGCTGACACTACAGGAAAAAAGAATTAAATAAAAAAAAATACGCTCTAAACGCCGAACGCGAAAACCAATTTCGCGATGCCATTGGTATGTCACTTGTTCGGCTTGTTCCCAACAAGTTTTGGACAAAAACTGGACTAACAAGTCGTTAGTTTTCAAGCGATTTCAATCACACGGCCGTTGTGTAGTTTTAGCCACAGTGAAATTTTATGATGGATGGGCACATTTCCGTACCTGTACAAATTGGTGGAATCATTCCGGCTGGGTTGGAACAACATATATATGTCGCAGGGATATAGTCAAAGACGTTATATTATAATTTCACTTAGGGAATTTATAATCTAACCTAACCTAACCTACCGATAAATTATAATTTCACTAGTTAAATTACAATATCACGGGATTTACAATATCACTGCGACATATACATATATCACGCCTTTATCCCTTATGGGGTAGGCAAAGGTTGGTTAGTGGTTCCCTATAATACAGGGTTTCCCTAGTTTAGGTGCCAGCCTCTCCAAACGCATTTATTGTCCACGATGGTTATATGTACTTAATAATTATTGTATTTAGCTGTTTGTTGAGGAAAATAAAGTTATTCTTATTCTTATTCTTATTCTAATTCTAATTCTTATTCTTATAAAGCGTCAACGACCCAGACAAAGGTCGTTCCGCCACGTCTGACATGTTTCGAGGGTTGTTTAAGATAGATCTGTATATTGCTGTAGTGATAGGTTGTCAGCCCATCGCCTAAATTACAATATATTGAAACCCTCTAATCCCTTAGCTGGTTTTTACAGCATGCCCGGGAGTTGATGCAGCTGACACATTCTATGTGTTTCTATCGCTCCCAGTCCAGCATAGTTGGAACAATCGTCCCAGAAACAAAATTCTACGGTAATGGTTTAGGTTTTTATTTATGACCATGTTTTTTGATTCTCTCACTCGCTTTGCTAAATTAAAACATACATACTTATGATCAATCATTCTACACAACTTGTAAGGTATGTTTCAATCACGTACCGTTGCGTTTGTGTAGGTGCGAGACAAATACCTATTTCCGCCCGCTGCGAAATATAGTTAGGCCTCTGAAGACACCTGTAAAAAATTAAAAGGTAGAGCTATATTTTTATTCCTATACCCGGCTCATATATTATTTTTACCTTACAAAAATCTAGGTAGAATCAGTGATGTTACACAAAAAAATATTTTCGTGCCCCGGTGGAATAACAAACGTACAAAATCTAGGCTCGTGTATAATTGATTGTATGAAATTGATAATACCAATTTGGGAACTGTGCAATGACGGAAAAATGTATTCCGTGATAGATTGGGCTCGGAATTGTATTATTTTTTTATGTAGATTTTATTCCATTTGAATTTTATTTTTGATGATCAAATATTTATTTTGATACTGAATGAGTTTCGGATTCATAGGCAGATTTTTTGCAGTACTTATTTTTGTAAATGAAATTGTTTGAAAATGAGTTTTAATATTTACCATTAATTCACATTCAAATATTGGAATAATGTTACTTTAGTTTAGGACTTCGAATTTCAAATATTCACCAAGTTTTTAGCTGTACAGTATTTTCAGAAATGTAATAAAGCAAAATGGAAATATACAAGTGTATCGCAGAGTCAGTGAGACGGAAATGCAGATAACTCGTAGAGAAGTGTCAAGCTGATACGAAAGTACCGGAACTGGCATGAAATCTACTTTAAAACAATCTACTATGGTTCAGCGCTCTAAAATTTTTACGCATCTCATATTTCTTTTATTTTTATTGCATTTTTTAGTATTTTATTAAATTCCATGGAACTTGGTAATTGCTATCTCAAGTCACTTCTTTCATTTGATTTTTAACTTGATTGTCGTAGTTATAATAACTTTAATGCTTGTCGTATTTAAACAAGTCTTTATAAATCTTATAATTTTTTTTTTTACGGTAGCAAAAAACAGTAAACATTTTTTTAAAATCACTTTATAAAAGTGTCGTTATACTGAATGTCCAACACTCCTAGCAAAACGTGAGCTCGCATATTTTACGAGATATTCCTCCCTTCCATTCCATAACCACACCGTCCATTCGCTAATACTAGGAAGCGGATTGAAAATTCTGACACCAGTTTAGGAGTATTTCCTTGAGGCCGGTTGGCCGAGTGATGAAGGATGGGAAAAGGGTCAATACCCACCTGGTCAGGTGTTGTGACCAGGGGACCGGAGTCCGACTGGATGAATTCGGAAGTTGTATTACCTATATATGCAGATCGCCGTGCAAACTTCGATACCGCGTTTCAGGACTGTTGATTCTTCATGTAGCGTGATTCTTCATGTAGCGCCATCTATGTGCGCTACACCAGGATTCAAAGAGTCGACCCTGGACCTGAAAATCAAACTCGATAAGTAGAAGCGCATCTGGAAGGTTTCAAGTAAACTTTATGCAACCGTTAACCGTTGCGAATAACGTTGTATCAATTAGCCAAATAGCGGGTTATCTGAAGTTTGCGTGTTACGACTTAGGAGTCGCTAGTTTAATTACGGAAATTGCTGGGGAGTAACTTGCGTTGATTCCCAACTTGGTCTTGGAGCTTGCAGCATAAGGAAATGCAACTATATAGCTTGACACAGTTAATACCGTGATGCCAGATTAGACTAGAAACACAGCCAAAGACAAACAAAATATACAGCTTAACGCAAACTAATAGGGGTTGCCCAGTCAACGAAACTGAACAACTTTACTTTCACCAGGAAATTCAGTCAGGAATCTACCTTCTAATGAAACAGAAACTCCGACTGTTGTTGAACTCATACATCATACTGAGAATAGTTAAAACCATTCCCAAATTCAAAAACGGCAACAACCAGTCCCACCTCTAGTATTCAGCCCGGGAAAACATACCATAAATTTGGAGATTTAAAATGCTTTTATCTCTTTGTTTGCCGGGTTGTTTGGCAATACCGTGTTGGATATAAAACTCGCACTACAGTACGTCAAGGGTTTATTTGAATGTAGGTGAGGGCGCTGCGGGCGGAGAGGATGTACTCTCTCTTCTGTTGTCGTGTGGGTTTCGAGTCGAGGAACCCTGGAGTCAGAGTTTGTAAACCGCCTAATGGCACAGCTAATAGGCCTCTGTCATGGTCTGCGAACCGAGTCTGCGAAAAACGATTTTTTGTATTAAAATCCTGGTTTAAAACATGTTGACTACTCAAATCAATAACTTTTATATTTTATTATCAAATCGAAATGTGTTTTTTTTTTTAAATGATGAATGAGATCCACAGTATTTTACCCATCAGTTTTAAGGTATAAACGTTTTGAATTTTTTTAGCCACCCAGTCAACATGCCTAGCGTATTGGAATCAGTGATTTGAGAAGTAGTTCTAGCTCCCAACGCCTTTCACTCTTCTGTGGTTGGAATCGTTATTTCCTATTTCCACCACGTTCATTAAACCCATGACGTTGTGTATGCTGAAATATCATCGCGAGCGCCCGCTAAAGTATTCCAGTGCAGGTTTTTGCGTGGTAAAAGCTCTTGATGGGCATAAAAACTACGCGTATTGGTTCGAATTGAAAACTGGAATGTATTTACTTTTAAAGATTGGAATTAAAACAGTTGCCTACTGTAGTGGCAAAGCCGATAAAAGTGTAGCCCGTACATTAATTTTACAGATTTAATTACGGATTAATTTAATTTAATTACGCCTTTACCCTAATGGGGGAGGCAGAGCGTAAACGACTTAAAGGAAATATCGTTCCGCCACGTCTGACAAGTTTTGAGGGTTATTCCCTTAGTGATCTAAGGGTATTCCAGATAGATCTGTACATTTTTATAAATAGTGACAGGTTGACAGCCCATCGCCTAAATTACAATACCGAAACCCTCGAATGTCGGGCAGGAGATGCAATCTATGGCTTTCTGTCACTCCCAGTCCAGCATGGAAGTAATTCCAAACCTACCTTTAAATAAAATACAGCAGTTTAAGTATCATAGATCAAGCGAAAAATTTTGCTTATTGAAGGTCATTATGTTAATTAATGATTAAGTTATAAACTTTTTTTTTTAATAATGACATACTACCGATTCTGACTTACTCTATGTTAAAAATTCTTGCAAAAATACAAAGCGGAAAATAACAAAGCGGAAGTCAAAGAAAATGGGACGACCTAATTTCAAGACATTGTAACAAATCTGTCCCAACCTCGGCGACTTCCCAATAAAAGTTAACGCCGATCGTTTGGATTTCACTGTCAGTTTCGAGAAAAAGGTAAGAATAGCAATTAAAGTAAAAGTGGGTAAACGTAGTGACAGGTTGAGTCATTAAGGAAAAGATTTTCACGGTAGGAAATTCGCTTAAGTGGATTCTGGTGTTTTCGAAAACAGCGAAACCGTTAACTTGATTAGTTGAGGCCATAATCGTGAAATAAAGGCTTATTATAGTCTTCATATAGTGCATAGTCATATACGAACATTACCCTCATTTGCTTTAGCGTTGTCAGGCTAAAACATGAACCATGATTATTCCATTCTGAACCTATCAAGCACTTACAAATCGCTGTATATATTTATGACGGCGTCTTGTGCGAGTACTACATTTTTGTCTTGACACCTTTTACAAGATTATACTCGTAATTGTACAGAATTTGACCTCACATTAAAATGTTACCCTTATTTACTTACATAAAAAAACCATTGATAAACTATCTAATATAATTTTAATCGACAATCGCAAAAAAGACAGTAAAGTTATGGCATGGTCAATGATTTTGTTGATTGAAATCGTAAGAAACTTGGTAACGGTTATCAAGTAACTTGATTACCTTGATTACTTTTTTTTACCATTGTATGTATGTAATTAATAAAGTGAACTTGATTATTAACTTTACTGTCATACTTTATGTGGTAATATTGCCATGAAGATTATTACATTATGTGCTCGTATATAAACAAGTCGTGATCATTGTTGTCAAGATTTTTTTTCATGCTGTCAGGCAAAAACATCATTAACCAATGTTCTAAGGTGTTCTATCCGAAACTACCAGGAGCTCACAAATCGCTAAGAGTTCGTACATTACATTTTACGACGGACACCTTGTACTACATTTTTGCCTTAAAACCTTCTACAAGGTGCGGAGAGTAAATATCAGGTTTATGGCAGCTCGTTAGAAGTTCGGTCATAACCTTAAAAGACGCCCCGGTGTTATCGTGCTCTTCAAATCTGAGAAACACTTCTGCGAGTTATTATTGCCTGGTAACTGCCTCCAGGGTCCAGCGGTCTGGGTCTCGATTTGGGACTTGGGTTCGATCCCCAAGGTGGAAACATTATAGTTGATATTCATTAATTTATTGCCTAATAACTTTTCTCTACTTTGGTCAGGATAATGCAGTTTTCACCTGATTGTCTGTCAAAAAAGGGTTCCATGTTTTAGAGGGCACGTGGGGTCGGGTAGATTTACTAGGAAGAGGGTAGATTCTCAAACATATACGTTTCCGAGAATGCACTTCTTTGAGGTGGATCATCTATC
This sequence comes from Scrobipalpa atriplicella, assembly GCA_029255725.1. Lineage (NCBI taxonomy): Eukaryota > Metazoa > Arthropoda > Insecta > Lepidoptera > Gelechiidae > Scrobipalpa > Scrobipalpa atriplicella. The sequence goes on along the minus strand of JARACY010000511.1, from coordinate 1,261 downwards.
CGTCCTGATCGCTATTTCTGATTCATTATTTATCACACAAACCATATCAGGTGCCTATTATAATTAGCTATAAGGCTCTGACATCAGGGCTCTTCGGGTCGTTTATCTTGATAGAAGACAAAATATTTTTTTTTTGTTTAGGCAGGTGAATAAGTTCCCATTTCCGAGCAGAGATTATAAAGTTTTGATGGAACAACCTCACCGTCAGTTAACTTTTAAGATTGTTAGCGTCTGTTCGCGAAAGAGGATTAAACGCTTTATCAAGGTAAATAAATAGAGCAGATTTCAAAGCTTTATAAGGGTTTATTTTAATCAATTTCAGGTTAAGGACAGGGTTCCTAAAACCTGAAAGTTCCAAATAAATCCTGAAAAGTTATTAGGCAATAAATTAATGAATATCAACTATAATGTTTCCACCTTGGGGATCGAACCCAAGTCCCAAATCGAGACCCAGACCGCTGGACCCTGGAGGCAGTTACCAGGCAATAATAACTCGCAGAAGTGTTTCTCAGATTTGAAGAGCACGATAACACCGGGGCGTCTTTTAAGGTTATGACCGAACTTCTAACGAGCTGCCATAAACCTGATATTTACTCTCCGCACCTTGTAGAAGGTTTTAAGGCAAAAATGTAGTACAAGGTGTCCGTCGTAAAATGTAATGTACGAACTCTTAGCGATTTGTGAGCTCCTGGTAGTTTCGGATAGAACACCTTAGAACATTGGTTAATGATGTTTTTGCCTGACAGCATGAAAAAAAATCTTGACAACAATGATCACGACTTGTTTATATACGAGCACATAATGTAATAATCTTCATGGCAATATTACCACATAAAGTATGACAGTAAAGTTAATAATCAAGTTCACTTTATTAATTACATACATACAATGGTAAAAAAAAGTAATCAAGGTAATCAAGTTACTTGATAACCGTTACCAAGTTTCTTACGATTTCAATCAACAAAATCATTGACCATGCCATAACTTTACTGTCTTTTTTGCGATTGTCGATTAAAATTATATTAGATAGTTTATCAATGGTTTTTTTATGTAAGTAAATAAGGGTAACATTTTAATGTGAGGTCAAATTCTGTACAATTACGAGTATAATCTTGTAAAAGGTGTCAAGACAAAAATGTAGTACTCGCACAAGACGCCGTCATAAATATATACAGCGATCTTGTAAGTGCTTGATAGGTTCAGAATCGGAATAATATGGCTTCATGTTTTAGCCTGACATACGCTAAAGCAAATGAGGGTA